>LZPO01087405.1:4507-55760 GCA_001675575.1 Neotoma lepida | reverse complement strand
GCATTTCCTCTCAGAAAGACCTTGTTGGGCTCATTGGGAGCCCTGTCAGACTAATTGTATAGCCTAGAATTTTGGGGAGCTGCAGCCCCTATACTATATATATGTCAGCCAGGATTCTTCTTGGNTCAGTCAAACCCAGAGCTAAATCCCAGATCCCTAGCTGATGCCTCTGGTGTCACCAGCAACATCTTCAATCTAACATTAACTGAACTGTAAGAGACTCAGAAAAGCCTAAATTTGCTTGGTTGATTTAAATGAGAAAGGGAGTTGGAGGATTCTTCCCCTGGCCCAACACACCTGCTCCCTGCAATGTCTGTCTTGTCCTCTAGAAGGATGTTGAACTCAGGGCAAGTGTGTCATCCTGGAAGGTCTAGAGATGGGACCTACTGCTTGGTTTGTCTATGCCCTGACATCCCCAGGGTTCTAGCCCCCAGGGTCCTCACCAATGAGGCCCTACATTCACCCTTCACCCTAGACTGTCTCAGATAGGTGTGCAGGCCTCTATCTCCAGGGTCAGGACTGACCTTCCTGAATTCCCTTCTTCAAGGGCTCTCTTGCCTCAGCTGTATCTGTTGTCAGTGGAAGTGAAGNCCAGGGCAGTGGAAGCCCTTTTGTTCTTCCTCTGTGAAGCCATCTATCTCCTCACAGCCTCACTTCCATCTCAACCTTTTCCTTTTGATCTCTTAGTGCTTTGTGTCTCCTCCTTACTTGACCTTCTGCCAGCCCCACTAGAGCCCCATTTTTCTGCCCTGGCTCCTGTCCCTAGCCTATGGTGTACAATTGCATATATACCNGAATCCCACAGCTTTTCCTAAAACCCAAGACCTGGTTACACTCCTTGTAGACAAATAGACTGAATTCAACCCTATAAATTCATAGCCAATGTCAGGGACCAAAAGCCTATTCACTAAAGTTATTGAATGGATCTCCTGCAGAGGTATATCGAGAGTCAAGGAACNTGTAGGAGAAGAGTCACCTTGGGCTGACCTCCAAGCTTTGTGGGGGCAGAGGGGCAGNACAACCTCAAAAGAGGTACAGAGCCTAGGGCTAGGATTCAGGCAACTATCTCTCAACAAACTGGACAGCTGTGACTTTTTATTCCCAGTGTAAACAGAAAGTCACCTTCAGTTACTATAGGCAAAAAAAAAAAATCACACTTTTTAAACTAATGCAAATGAATTACCATGAGCCAATGTAGCTGAACTCATTCATTGTAGGCCAATATATGTCGATGAACTCACTCACCACAAGCTAGTGTAGATGAGGTTTACTCATCACAGGCTTATGGCTGTGTGCCAGGAGGAATCCTCTCCCAGTTTAGGAAAGCCAGAATGTGGGGAGGGCAGCAGGGCAGCAGCTGTGGGATACAACGTCCAGTCTGTAATAAATACAGCAGAGCATCTGCACCACCCTGGAAAGGCCTTGGAGACCTCCAGAATGTTCCATGATGTCATCTCCGTAATCTGCAGCATGCCTTGAAGCCAGAGCAGTAGTAGCAGGGTAGGGATGGGGACTAGGCAAAGTGAAGTGGGGCCCTCTGTGGCTGCAATGGACCCAGGAATTCACCACCTGTTCAGGCCTTCCCATCCCAAACCACCTGAGCTACCACTGAAGGTGGTATGGATTGAGTACTAGGTAGTTCAGGAAGTGGAGATGTCAACTAGTCTCCTATAGAATGTTACTTACATAAACTTGAACTGTGTTATTGTGGAATTGCTTTTATCTTTGGGTTTGATTGACACTCTTAGAAAACTGTGAAGCNTGTGTAAAGGGAGGTAAGAAAATACCTAGTTATGTCCACTGAGCTCAGAAAGAGCTGCCGGTCTGATCAGAGCTACCTCTTTTCAGTCTGACAGCTCCTCCCTACCCCTCCCGTTAGGGGACAGAGTTGGTAATTAACAGCCAACTGTACTTCACATTTCCCATTCTAATAATTTGGTTTTTCTTGGTAGGTTATAAGTTAACATACAGAAGCCTGAATCTTTTTAAAAAAATAAGAAAAATCTTTGCACATTTTCTTCAGAACAAATTTACAAGAATAAGAAATTGCCCTGACAGTGAAGCCACCTCAGCTCAAGTAGCAAATAGAAGTTTTGGCACTCTGCCTGGCCTTAAGNGATGGACAGCCTAATTGCTGCCTGAAGGCTACAACATATAGGAGATCCTGGGGCAGCAGGAGAAGCCACATTATAGATTTGGGACATAAGAGACAACAAAAGACCACAAAGCGCTGTTGGAAATAAAGCACTGTAGATGCACATGGTGGTTTTCATGAGAAATATCTCCCATAGGCTCAAGCATTTGAACACTTGGTGGCACTGTTTGGAGAGGTTGTGGGGGACACAGTTTTGGTGGAGGAAGTACATCACAGGGAGTAGGCTTTGAGAGTTTAAAGCCTTGCCCACGTCCAGTTCTCACTTTGTTTTGAGTTAGAGGTGTGAGCTCTTAGCTCTGTGCTCCTGCCACTATGCCTACCACTCAGCAGGCTCCAGCCTTGGCTAGGTTACTTATGCTACTCTGAGGGAGCTAAACCACAGAGTTCTTGATGCACACACACTCAAAGTCTTACAGGCAAACATTACAACAATCAACCTTGATTATGAGAGCAAGAACATTTTCTGGGCTAGACTCCATTCACTGTCCAAATCTAAGAAGGAAGGAGAATGTGGGCAAGTCGCCTGAAACAAGCTCTCATGACACTCTATCCATATGTCTACTTGAAAACCCTTTATAGGCAGGAAAACTTCTTTAGATGCAAGGGCTTTGTCTGGAAGTCTTGAGGGGAGGGGTTCTGTCACATCCCACTAACCCAGCTCAAGCAGCTCATTAAAGCAGTCCCCACAGCCTGGATANTCTCTCCCTTGGGTACCTCCCCCTCAGTGATGGGTAATATGCCCACTGTACCCACAGGCATCTTCACCTGTCTTTGATTAGAAAGCCCCAGGCCAAGCCTGGCCCTGCCACCCTTGCCTGTTTCATTAATCCAGATTGATTAAATAGATAATTGATTATCTGCGTGTGTATTGATTCCCAGATCCCCACTGACTGAGGGTGGTAAATGATGTCCAGACCTCATTAGGAGCGTTACAAGCATCTCTTGGGGCCAGCCCAGGCCTCAACCCCAAACACAAATAGATGCACATGCCCTTGGCATGAATATCTTGCCACGCTGCCATCAGGGCAGCTTGCTCACTTTGTCCTATAGGCATAACCTCTGGGCCTTCATCCCATACACCCCAAAAGCCTCTAAATGCCTCTAAATGCCTCTAAATAGCCCCCATATGACCTGCTTTCTACCCACTCTTAGAGAGAGGTCCACTTGGATGGGGTAGATCAACAGAGAGGACAAAAAATGGCCATGGAGTAGGGCATGTCCTCCACAAAGGAAATGGGAAGTCGCCAGCATCCACAGAGTTCAAGATTTCTCCCTCAGCCTTCCCAACCTGCTTTTGCTTATATCAGCAAGAGAAAAATCCCATGGATCATTTTAGGATAGGCCACAGTAAGGAGCTAAGGCTGCAGGACATCAGACAGGTCTCTAGGGGCTAAATTCAAGGTATGCTACGGCTGGAGGTGCTTCCTGGGAGCTCAAAGGGAGGGCTATTTGGTAAATGATGCTCCCCAAAAGATAAGTTGAAATCCTAACCNGAGAACCTATGAACATCCTAAAGTACCAAATTTCCTATTTGGAAATTCCATCTTCCNTGATGCGATAAGATTAAAAAGGCAGTATGATATTATTTGTGGGATTATATTTTTCCTGAAAAACTCACCAAAGGTATAATTTCACAAGCTTACAGAGTGTATTTTTGTGGGTTGAAGTTCTACCTGACCATAGTCCTCTTTATACTCNCACATATGTAACACATTGAATGATGAGTTTCTGAGATTGTGAGCACCCAGATGCCAAATACCATCTGCCTATCTGCCCGGTACTCAGTACCACCTATATTCCATTCACCCCCTACCAGGACCTCAGTCCCATCTACACACTGTCTGCATTCACCTGGGTCTCAATATTAGCTGCATTTTGTCTATACCAGTCTTACCACCTTGGAACCACCTGCACACTGACCATACACATCTGCNTTTTAGTACCACCTGTATTCCATCTAACTTCACCTAGGTTTCAGTACCATATTAACACCATATTCCCCCCCCACTTTATCTCAATACCACTTGCATATTGTTCACTCAGATCTCAGTTGTCTACACCGCCTGCGTCTACTTGTCCACATCCATCTACATCTCAGTACTCTCTGATCTCTGTCCACATCCACCTGGGTCTCAGTATCACCTCCACTCTGTTTACCTCATCTACCTACATCTGGGTCTTAGTAATACTTTGACACTGTCCACACCCAGCTGTGTCTCAGTATCACCTGTTCTGCAGGGTCAAGCCTGAGTGCTTAGTACTACTCTTCCGCAAGGGTGAGGACAAGACAGATGCATAGGGCTTGTGTCCTGATTATGGGTCTATGTGCATTTAAACACTTCCCTTCATGCNTGCAGACATGAACTATGGGTTCAGTCTCGGTATCTNGAANCTGAGCATCAACTATCTTTTTCAGCCAACTCCAATTAGAATGACATTTCCATATAGGCAGAAGAGCTGGACACCACAGGTTCCTGAGGGGAATAACGATGTCCGTGGAGACCTGAGAAGCAGCTTGGCCAAGGAAGCTAGGATGATCTTTCACTTGGGTGGCTGGTCCTTAGGTGGCACATGTCAAAACANAGAGAAAACCTTTCTGGGTACTGTCAGTCTTTTGGGAACAGGGCTGGAACTTCCCCACCATCCTCTGAAGTAGAAGGCCTTTTGTTTGTGGAAGCATCACTGGTAGCTATTTAGGGTGTCTTTCTTACTTCACCCACAGATATCCAGTGTATTCTTCTATGAAGTAAAGCAGTGGATGAGGCAGACTGGGCTACAGCCTGAGCAGAGAGTCTCTTTTTACAACTTTCCCCTCAACTGGCCAAGTTGAGTGAAAAGGGAACTTGGGCCACAGTAGTTCTAAGGAAAACGAAAGTCACCGCTAATCCCAATATGACCTTGACCTCATCTATCTCTGAGAATACTCAACCTATGACTAAAGAAGGGTGTGCCTGCCTTGCAAGAATAGTACGTCAACTAAAACCTTTTTTTTTTTTTTGATTGCCTTCCATGGCTGTACTATCAGTACATCAGGGAATGAGTACAGGAGGTTGTGCTAGAACCCTCCTCTCTACCTGAGGAGGCTGTAAAGCTGTCAAATCCACCTGGCCCACAGATGTGAGCTAAAGGGTAGACTCGGAAATAGATTTGGAGCCTGTGTTGTGATCTGTGGTACTGATTGGTATGTATTCCTNTTCACACACATGGTAACCAGCAGCTCCAATCCATATCCATAGTGAGGGAGATAACACATCTGGGCCTGTGTTCTTCTGCATNTGCCTTTGCCCAAAGTTGGCACCTGCTGGGGAAGCATCATAACATTCAGGAGCTGATTTTACTCCCCGTTTCTAAGCAGCTTGTGAGTCGGGGCACAGTTCTGGAAACCAGGTTGTGATGTAACAGACTCTAACCCAGCCAGAGCAGCAGCTGTGATAAGAGATACTCTACCAGCACATGGCACCCTAAGCTCTAACAAATGACATCAACTGGTGGTGGTGGCTTTAGACTCTAGAGAACTTACGTACNTGACCCAACATTAAGTACTTCATTCAGGTTAAGTGACTTAATGTCATCTTCATGGAAACCCTTTGAAGCAACTGATGTCCTCAGTTACAGGTGACAATGCTGAGGCTCAAACATTTTAGAGACTGCTCAAGGGTCAGGCAGTGGTCAATNGTTTAGCCAAGGTTTGATCCCAAGGTTATTGTGCCTTCCCCAAATTCACAGTGACAACTGACCCTCCAGGCACCAAACACCTCTTTCCAACCTCTTTCTTTTGTACCAATTCTGACCCAACAACTAAAATGAACTTTTTCAAATTTCANTCTCAACTTATCTATCATAGTTTTAACAACCATGACTATAGTAGTCTATCATCATTTCATATGCACTAATTTCAAGAATGGCAGCTCATAAAATGTGCTTCATGGCAACACACAGTTCAAGTCTACGCAAAAATGTCCTTTGTTGCTCACAAGGCCACTTACTGCCTGCTGCCTGGGGTCACCTGCAAAGAATAGCTAAGCCCCAGAACACAAGTACATGATGCTCTGGCACCAGCCATCTTCAGCCTAAATCTGCTGAATCTGCTCCCCACAAAAAAAGGGCATTAGTTATGCCCTCATTTTGCACATTTGTGTTCATTCTTACAACCATAGTGTTGGGTTTGGAGCTATTGTAGGAGTCTAGAAAAAGGAACAAACAGTGTGAGGAAAGGAGGGAAGCCCTCTGCATTACAAATGAAGATGAAAGCTGAGGAGGCTATAAAACCTGACAATGAGTTCCAGTCCACCCCAGGACCAAGGACTACCCTGTCATAGTTGAACATAATAAGTCTTTAGGCATGGGCACCNGGTGCAGCAAGAGTCCAGCTTTGGATGGGTACTCTGTACTCTGAATAAATTCACTCACACATCCAACACACACACATGCATAAAACACATACATACTGCCATATATACTTGCTTGAATGCATTTTCACATCTATATTGCATACATTCCTACATGTTCACAAGTGCCTGTGTGCACACATGTGTAAATACATAGTATTCAGGCATACNCACATATGCATGGACACCAAACAGACAAATGCTCACATATGCACACCAAAAATACACTTTCCCTGAGATAGAGCCAGGCTCAGCAAACAGCTTGTGTCTGGAGTCTCCCAGAGCATGATTGAACTTTACAATANGCCTTCAAAGCACCTCACATANGCAGGGTGCACACGGGGCCCTCTGCATCTACATAAACAGTACNCTTCAGTTTTCATGGTCATATGTGTTTGTTCCACATCNATTTCATCATTCTACAAAATCATCACACATTGGAGAGGAAAGGCACCCCCAAGGACATCCAGAGCTCACCTCTAGATCCTGTGAATAGGCTGTCATAATGGAATGGCTAGGTTCCATGTGACACTAGTGTTGACAGTCTGCTGCCTGGGGAGGAGGTACTCAGAGAATCCTCAGTGGGAAGAGAGAGTGGAAAGAGAGCTCCAGAGACCCTCTATGAAAACAACTCAGCTGCTGTTGAGGCTCTGAGGAAGAATGGGGCCATAGGCCACGGAATGTGGCACCTCCAAATTTGAAGGGGACAAGAAATGGAAAAGGATTCTCAGAGAGCCTGCAGAAGGAGCCAGCTCTGCACACCAGGACACTAGTCCAGTAAGGCACAGGTCAGACATGTGACCTACATGAGAGGGTGATGATTGTAGACTGCTGTATGTACTAAATATGAGCTGACAGCAACCACAAGGAACCATCCCCACTCCAAGGAGAAGTTCTGAGTGGCATGGATTAGAAAGAGTATTGTAGGAGACGATGGGGTCTGGGAATTTCCAGGAGTGACCTTTCAGGTATCTTTTCCTGGGGCATCTCTCTGAAAGGACACTGGGTGAGGTTCAGAGTCAGTTGAGGAAAATCTTTGTTCTTTGCACTACCTAATGAAAGCACATCACAAAACTGGGGTTGAGTAAGACCCAGCTCAAAGCCATCCTCTCTCAGACTCACAGGCCACATCTCANGTCCACTGCTGCATGTCCAGCCATCTCTGTGCCTAAGGTGTGGTTAACTCATGAACTTTCCTAGGCAGAAAGTCATGGGTCACTTTCCTCCTCAAGCTCTGAGAGGCCTCTTTAAGTCAGCCTTTCAAAGGAAGAGCATGGGAACATTATGATGAGGGACACACCAGCAGGAACTGAAATTCCAGCTCACTGCTTCAACCTCTCCTCTCCTCTTCTCACCATGTGCTCCCAACAGCAGCCACAGGCCCAGGAAAATAGGAGGGCTTTCCATNGGCTAGGGCCAGCATCTCCACCCAGACCCAAGCGCTGCCCAGGACTTTGTACATATATAAGGGTAGTCCTGTTTAGTTAGTCCTGGGCTCCAAGGGCACAGCTTCTAGGGGCAAAGAGCTTTGTGTCTTAGAGACCTGGAAGGCCCCACAGAGAGGGCAGGAGGGAACCCCTCAAATCCTCCAGACCCAGAGCACTGGAGCCTTGGGCTTCGCTCAGGGCTACTCATTNGAGTGTCACAGGACTATATTCAGGACAAAGGCTGATTGGCTACCTGCCATACACACATATGGACACAGACTTATGCACAGTGACACACTCACTGCATGCATATACCCAGATATATGTATGCACATGTAATAATGCTTATCCACAATGGTCATGTGCATACTCCTTCACATGTTTATGTGTGCAAACTACACCCTTCCTGCTGAGCACCCTGGCTGGGTTCCAGCTGCTCCATGTGAGGACTGGCCAGAGGGTGGGAAATCCATCCACATCCTGTGTTTATGCCTCAGTGCTTAGTAATCCCACTTGCTGTAAACTCCAAGTCAGTTCCTGATGTGTCACCAGATAGGCGTATGAGCCTCCCAAGCTCATGGTCAGCCACCCAATGAAAGATGGGCAGAGCAGAAATGCTGTCACAGCACCAACTGATGGCCCTGGTTAGCTCCTACCAAACCCAAGGCATGGGAACCTAGGCACATGACCATTTCCTTCCCAAGGCTGTCAACAGGGAACTCCTAACAAGGACACACTATCAGACCATGAAGGTCTCAGGAAGGGAAGAAGGTCTCACTGAGATGTTTCAGGCAGTCCTGGAGCAGCCCAGAGCATGGCTCCCATCTGCACAGCATAATATACTGGCTTCCTTTTCTGGAAAGAAAATGTGAAATGAAAGACTGGGTGTATAAGAATCTTTTAAAAGCCAGTAAGTCAGGACGCTGCATGTCTTCATGGCTGTAATCTGCCTACTTAACAGGAAGAAGGTGTCACATACTTCTCTTGGACTAGAGTATACATTCAGCAGCAATAGGCACCAGGTTTATTCTCGTGACAACATAGGAGCAGCTACTCCTTCAGTAATGTGGAAGAAACAAACTGGGAGATTTTGAATGTTAAGACAAAGGTCAGTAGCAATAGAATGGGGTGATCCTGCTTAGTTAGTCCTGGGCTCCAAACCACACCTCCTAGGAAAGAGCTTTGGGTCTTGGAAACCTAGAAGGCTCCACAGTGAGGGCAGGAGGGAACCCCTCAAATCCTCCTTGGGCATGGGCTCAGGGCTGCTCATTGGAGTCTCACAGGACTGCACCCAGGGCAAAGCCTGGTTGTCCACCTGCCCATTCCCTCATNTGGCTCATAACCTAACAGGGTCTGGATAGGACATGGCAAAGTGGCAACATATCTACTCCTCTTCCTGCCACTGGTTTCTGTGACATCAGAACTTCCTGTGTGCTGTCTGGTTCTGTATGAAAGCTGAATTGGATGTCTCTTACAGTTCTCTACCAGCCTGTTTCACTGTTTGCCCCTGGAGTCGGTTTGACTCATTAGCAGCTCCAGCTGATCGTCTTTGTCTTGTCCTTGTGACTGGGGCTAAGACATCAGGGGGAACCTGGAGTGGGTAGAAGGCAAGCTGGTACCTCAGACACTGGTCACATATCAGGACCCACACTGTTCCTACAGACGGGGGAAAGGCTCCCAGCCTTCAGACTTTTGTTTCCTATTGAGGGAGGACCTTGGTGAGCTGCACTCTATTCAGGAGGCCTTAGGACAGTGAGGCATCCTGCCCAGAGCTTCATTCTAGTCTCCTCGGGTCAATGAGAAAATCTTCCAACACAGTGACTGACCACAGGCATCTCCAGGGGACAAACTGAAATACTTAACTGTACTTCTGTGTTTCACACATGTTGTTTCCAACTCAGGCAATCACCCAGCCTCCAAGCTTACTCCCACGTTCTTTCCTATTCCAAGAAAGAGACTGATTTCTCCAGGCCCCTGTTCTGAGATTCTAAGCAACATTTCCAGAAAGGCTGTGTGAACCAGAGAGCCAGTAAAATCTAGGAGTTTCTAGGGTNTGTGTTCCTCCTGCCTTACAAGGTTGGGGCCCAGTGGGAGGCTTTGTACTAGCTAATGTGTCTGACCCCCATACAGGACCCATGAAAGCCCCTCCACAGCTTCAGAGTTGTTTGTGTTATCAGCAGGAGGAGAAGTGTGATTTCTAAAGAAAGCACCTTTGGGAGAACACAATTGGGTTGGGGGCAGAAAATATAAATCCTTCATTCTGGAGATTTAAAAAATGTGCTGAGGGTGGGATGGGCAGTTGAAACTTTGGATGAAGGAGAGACAGAGGAAAATAGTAACTAAGGATGAAAGTTTGGTGAAATCTGAGGTACCGTTCAAAGATGTTTGCCCTTTTTTTTCTCAACNTGCCTTAAACTTTGAAACTTCTTTTGACAGTTCAGGGTCGCAACAAGATCAAGCTGTCTACAGAAGGGACAGTGTGAGAATGAGTTAATGTCACAGAATAACATATACAACAACAAATTACAGGTTTGGGGAATGTAGCTCAAATGGTAGAGTGTTTATNTGGAATGCACGAAGCCCTGTGTTCAAACCCCAGCACCACATAAATTGGAAGTGGGGGCACATACCTGTAAACCTAGCACTCCAGAAATAGAGAGAGGCAGGAGGATTTGAAGTTCAAGGTCATCCTTGGATACACATAGCCAGTTTAAGGCTAGCCTGGCATACATGAAACCCTGCCTCAAGAACATAAAATTATGGCTTTCTATCTTGTGTGAATGGATGGGAAATATACACAGAGATGTGGGGCTCACTAATTAAGAACATCAGGAAATATGTCATTCTCTTGTCGCCTTGGTGACAGTGTTACACAGCAAGGCACTAAATGGCCCCAGGCCATCTTCTGATACCCCGCCCCCTCCCATAGACATACTGCTGTCACCAGGAAATGGTATTAATACAAGTTCAAGTAGTTGAGAGTCTGTTCTTGCTTCTAGAAATAACACAAGAGAGACAGTGGTTTTTCTGTCTCAGCCATTCCTAGGCCAGCCTTTCACAGCCTCAGTAAGTGGCTCTCAGGGACACGAGACTGATCCACCTCCAGCAAGGGAAATCCCACTATGTGAGCAGGGTACCTTTGCCAATGTGATGAAGAAGGCACAGCTGGGAAGAGAGAAGCCATGAGGGTTCATCACAGCTCAAAGGGGGAGATGCCACAGGGAACCTGCCCAGCTCAGAAGAGAGAGCCCATGAAACCCACCACAGCTTTATTACATGGGAATCATGTTTGTCCATAGTTTCTGTTTCTCTCTTCCAGGAATNATTTCTTTCCAGCACAACACAATGAGACTAGTTTTAATATCCCAAATAATTCACCCAAACTGCAGTATCCTAGGTCCACCCATAAGACAGAAGCTGGCTAGTACAAGCCATCCTTTCTTCCCATGAGAGATGCAAAGATTCTGGCTATCTCCCTGGCTGGGTCTGCTCTCTATCCCTTAATTGGATATGTCTCTTTTCCTTCACTACCAGAGGTGAGAAACAGGGACTGATTAAGGCTAGAGGCAGGTTCTTGGGGACCAGACAGGACTCAGCTCAGAGCCCCTCCCCTGTCTTGTTTATATTCCTGACCCAAGGAGCCAGAGGAGGTCACAGTTACGATGAATATTTAAAGAGACCTTTGCAAATTCACAGATGGATTACTGCTGTACAGCAATCCACACCACAAGTACTTCCGTGATACTAGAGAGAAATGATCAGCATCGGGGCTAGAGGGAAAGAAGACGTTCACAGGACATCACTGGAGAGGTCACGACCAAGATCAATCTATAGAAATAAATGCTCCCAGAGAAGGGGGAACTAGGTGAACAGGGCACAGGGAGCCAATGTTGTAATTCTGCATGTGGTTGAAACTCTCAGCATAATCTATTCCTACTCTCCTCCCCACCTTCTGCCGTAGCTTTTCAGTATTCCACCTGGGAAAGAAAATGCTGAACCAACTCAGACTGCAAGAAAGGCAGCCTGTCACCCTGACCTGCTGCCTTTTAGCTGCTAACTTTTAGCTGCCAACCCTGGTACCTACACTATCTTGACTGGGTTCCCTCAGCTCACTTACCTCTGCTGTTGGAGATGAAAACATTATCTTCTTATATGTCTGTCCTAATTTCCCCCATATGCAAGGATGCCAGACTCACTGGATGGGCTGGATAGTTTTATGTCAACTTGACACAAGCTAAAGTTATCTGAGAGGAGGGAGCCTCAATTAAGAAAATGCCTCTAGGTAGTGAGATGGCCCAGTGGGTAAGTATGCCTGCTGCCAAGCCAGATGACCTGAGTTCTATCTCCATTACCCACAGAGTGGAAGGACAGAACAGATATCTAGATATCCTGTGACTCTGTGACCTCCACAAGCACATTGTGGCATACACTTGTGTGCACACACTAAATAAATAAATAAATAAATAAATAAATAAATAAATAAATAAAATGCAATTTTTTAAAAACAAAGAAGTAAAATGCCTCCATAAGATCGGGCTGTAGGCAAGCATCTTTTTAATTAGTGTTTGATGGGGGAGAGCCCAGCCCATTGTGGGTGGCGTCATCCCTGGGCTGGAGGTCCTAGGTTCTATAAGAAAGCAGTCTGAGCAAGCCATGAGGAGCAAGCTAGTAAGCAGCACCCCTCCATGGCTTCTGCATCAGCTCCTGTCTCCAGGTTCCTGCCCTGTTTGAGTTCCTGTCTTGACTTCCTTTGATGACAAACAAATGTAGAAGAGTAAGCCAAATAAACTCTTTCCTCCCCAACCTGTTTTTCCGTCACGGTGTTTCATTGCCACAACAGAAACCCTAACTAAGACGCTGGGCTCCCTCTACCTCAATATCTTATCTATAGTTATTAGTCATCGATGACCCCATTTCTAAATAGTTGAACATAAGAGAAGCCTATACTGAAATTGTGGGTGCCCACCTGCAAAGAGGCCAGACAAAAGGCTGCAGACATGTTTACGTAGTCATAAAACCTTTACACCCAAAGAACTGTTAAGCCTTTGAAAGATAATAATTAGATATTGAAAGCCTTGTAAGGAGACAGCTGTCAGCTGGGCTTCTGTGAAGTACTATGTTCGTTTCTGAGATGCTGTAAAACACCACAGACCAGGTGTCCCACAAGATAAAGATCATTCCACCATTCTAGTTCTGGGATGGAACCTGAGACTCAGTGCCCCAGTGCTGTCTCAGTATGGATCAGGCTCTCCTGGGCTGTTCTCCATGGGTGGCAGACATCTTCTCCACCTTTTCACACCCTCTTCCTGAGTGTCTGTTCCAATTTCACTATCTCTACAGATGCCAGCCATGTTGGATTAAGATCAGCCCTGTGACCTTTTCTGGAATAATTGACCCACAATGACCCCATCCCTGAACAGAACCATACCCTGAAGTTTTGAAGTCTGGATGTTCACATAAGGACTTCAAGGGCACTGTCCTCTCACAAGATGCTAAGTCATTGTTATACTCAGCAATTCTTACAGTGCATCCCTAGAGACTTTGATACCTAGGGTTGTTTGTTTGTTTGTTTGTTTGTTTGTTTGTTTGTCTTAGCAGATGTACCGGTAAATCTTCTTCACATCTAGATTCCAGAACCTTCCTTTAAACAGGGCAGAGCTTCCTGCCCTCAAGTCCTGGGCTGGACCTCCTGAAAGGGGATGGGACTTCACCAGCTCTGGGCCTTCAGGAAGTAGCCATGACAACATGTCTGAGTCTTCATTGGTCCTTTTATGGGAACCAACAGCTGTTTGGTAGGCTCCTAGGGATCTTTGTCCTCATTCATCCTGGACAGCTTCAAATAGCCCTGTCTGTCTGTCCACTAGGGAGTGCAGCCCATGGCACACCTGCTANTTTATCTCTAATTAATGACTGTAAACATTTCTCACTTTGACCCTCAATTGAGGGTCAATGGTTGATGTCCCTCAGACCATGTTAGAAAACTCTAAGACCCTTCATAAAACAAACAAGCAAACAAACAAGAAAACAGTNCACATTCTTGAGTGTTTNAGAAGAGATCCCCTTAACTAACCAGAGGGTGTTTATGGACTGTTATGCCTGGTGACAATTCACAGGAGAAGCACATTTGGAGAGGTGGTGATTAGGANTTTTATTTAAACAGTTTTAGCTTTGGAGTACAAGTTGTACAAGTGGAGGAGTAGGCAGTCCGTGAGCCATAGAATAGATGTGGGTGCTCAGAGATGAAGCCTTTCAGAGATAACTGTAGTGAAGGCACTCAGGGCAGAGAGCACAGTAAGACCTCCGGGATGGAGCCCAGAGAAGAACACAGAGAAATCCACAGCCCAGGGAGGGGCCTAATGGCTAAACCAGCAACACGGAGCAGTGGGAAGCAGCCCCTAGGCCTGTCTAGAGTAAGCAGCAAGGAAGGGGACATGTTTGAACACCTGTGACAGACAGACAGACACCAGGAGCAAGGGAGAGCATTAGCCTCCTGTGTTATGCATAGTGAAATGTCAATAAAAAATATTTCTATGAGTTGTTTTCTTCTTTGTACTGTTTCACTTTTTCAAGAACAAATATCTCTTTCTCCTGAGAACATAGTAACTGCCATGGAGGAGAAAGGAAGAGGAGGCATTACCGATCAGGTCTTGCTGAAGGTTCCCTACCAGTTGCTGTCTCCCACCCTGTGAATTGCTTTTCTCACTAACTAGAAACACTCCACTATGGTGTTTCTGAGCTGGCTAGACACCTGAACATAATTTAAGCAGGGGCTAGGGTTGAAGGACACCCCTAAGGGCTGGGTTACTGAGAGCCAGGCCAANCTACTTGTTCTTAAAGAAAATCTGGTGGCACATGCAGGCATTATATGGGAACACTCAACCTCCTTGGGTCAGAGTTGACCAGGGCAGAGTAGCCTGACCAGTATAGCTAATGCCTAAGTAAAACATTAGATTTGGAGGCTGTCCTCAGTATACCCCTCAGTCATCATGTCCATTTCTGGAAGGTAGCCAACAACGTCTCACAGTAGAGAAAACCACCAGAAATGGAGCCACTGTCCCAAGGGCAGGCAACCACAAGGAGCTTTAGGGAAGAAAGAAGAATGAAAAAATCTGAGAGCTGCCCTCTTGTCTGGCCTAAGTGCCTTTATAAGGACTGAGGGCCTTCATTATCACACAGGGGTTGTGTGTACTGAGGTCGTGGAGGGACTACAGTTGTTTGCATGAGAATGTCCACCATAGGCTCAGATGTTTGAATGGTTGGTCTCCAGTTAGCACTGTTTAGGGGTGGTTAGGAAGTACAGCCTTGTTGGAGGAAGTGTGTCATTGGAGGTGGTCTTTGAAAGTTTAAAGACTCCTTGCCCTTTCTAGTTTGTTCTCTGTGCTTCCTATTTAGGTTGAAGGGGTGAACTCTGAGTTTCCTGTTTCTGTTGCCATGCCTGCCACTTGTTGCCATGCCAATGCCCCACCATGGACCCTTCTTATCCTTCTGGAACTATCAGCCAAAATAAACTCTCTTCTTTAAGTTGCCTTGGTCATGGNGTTTTGTCACAGCAACAGAAAAGTGGCTAATACAGGGGCATTCTCAGAGGTCTCCAGACAGACTGCCAGCTACTGAAGCAAACTGGCCCAAGGTTATAGAAAGATGGCCAAGTGGTGACTGGGATCTTGGCAGTGAGCATTGCTGAAGGAAAACAAAGCCTGTTCTGTAGTCATTGAATCCCTGGTGCCCATGAACACTGCTTCCTACACTGTGGCGAGCTCCCACTGGACCTGGGTGCAGCTCCCTCACACTGAGCTTCATGCTCGAGAATCAACAGATAAACTGACCTGTTACACAGGGGTCCTAACTACCCTTTCCTGAAACCAATGTTATAATTAGAAGTAGAAAACTGAAGGCTACCAATTTGCCCCGTGTACCTTACCTGAACTCTCCATAGTGATGCTGACCCACCCGTTGCCCTGTTATTATTGGATTGGGGGTTTTGTTTCTTTCTTTTTTATTGGTTTGGTTTTGTTTTGTCTTTTTAGATAAGATGCTCAAGCAAGTTTAAAACTTGTAATCCTCCTGCCTCAGTCTCCAGAGTGCTTGGGTTATAAGTATGTACCATTGTATCAGAATCATTTTCTGAAGGTAAAAATAACCTCTGAAAGTGACTGGAAGGTTGATGGGACAACTTTCAATTTCCCTGCTGAAGATGTCCCATTCCCTGAGGCCACTAGCCAGAAGCCAAAACTAGTCACTGGGTCCACAAGGATTCTGGAATGGTGAGAGGTGTGAAGATGGAGGACAGTAGCAGAGTCAGTAGGGGGTCAGGGATACTGTCCCAGGACCCTGGCTAGACATCTTTGGACCAATTTGTTTCAGCAGCCAGCAGATTCTAGAGGAAACCCTGACCATGGTCCTTCCAGGGCCTCAGCAGCATCACACCAATACCCTACATGTGAATAANGTCTCTTAAGTCCATTTAAGGAGCATGGAACCAGACAGGCGGATGGATGTCCCTCAGACTCTTAACCTCATCTTTTCCATAGGCAATGTGACATTGTCTCCAGCAAATAGGTCACATGTCATATTCTACCTAGCTCACTCACTCTTGCTCTGCCCAAGAACCTGAGGTCAGTGGAAAAGCAATGTTCTAGGGAAGCTGTGGGGAAATGACAAAGACAGGGCAGTTCCCATGTCTGTCTGGTACTGTGCTGCAGCTGGCACTAGTATGTGGTGGGAGCCACCCACTCAGCCACTCAGTACAGCCACGCCTCGCCTGTTGTAAACAGCTATTATTGCTGATCAAAGAGTTACAAGGACTTAATTACAGAGCTTAAAAATGAAGGAATGGAGAGGGTTTGCCTGATAGGAAACAAATATGCAGTAATTTCACTCTGGCTTACTCTCCATGTCTGGCAGGGTCCTTACCCTTTTCCTACACCCCCCTCCATGATCCAGAGGCAGGAGTGATCCAAGCACAGGTGATCAATTGGTAGCACACAACACCCATTCAGATGATCAGAAGTGAGATTTCACAACCCAAGGGGACAGGAACTAAATCAATGATGGGATGAGTGAGATAGGAATGCCGGGGCCCAGACAGAAGCATTGTGGATATCATGTAAAATGGGAGCAAAAGAGGGAAATCAATTTCAGAGTTCTCATCTCTGTGGCTCAGATTCACAGTCAGCTGCCTTCATTAACAATACCCTCCCTGCTAATGATAGCCAGAGACAGCAGGAAGAAGNAACTTTAGCACTAGCCGCTAACCACCATTGCCTCCCAGCTATCACTTTCACATGTTGTCTGCATGTTCAACACTAGTGCCAGNACCAAGCCAGAACTGTCACATCTCATCAGAGCGCAGTAGCAGCATGACCAGGTCTCCTGAATGTCCCAGGGCCTGAGCCTACCCATGGGTACTCTTCTGGACATATCTTGTTGACAGGTGTCAATCTTCCTTCCCTCACCCAGTAGATACAAACTCCTGGTATTTTTTTTTCCCTTGGATATTTGCAGTGGAAAGATTGTGTGTAGTAGCCACAGGCTAAGCCTCTCTGGACCTGTGTCTTGTCCAGTTTCTTCTCTCCTGTGGGTAAAAAGATTACATGGAGTGGGCCACCTTATAGCCCTTTCCTGTTAGAGAATTAGGTGGTCTCAAGGTTGTCTACTTTTTGCAGGACACACCCTGGAGTCTGAAAATAAGCATACATGGTGACTTTTATAGGCCTTTNGGGGGGGCTAAGTAAGGCAGAAGGACTGGTTTCCTAAGAAGAGTGATCTGCACAATTAGATTCCCACGCTACAGCCCCAGGGTACAGCACAAGGCAGACATGCTGCAAGGCACACGTGTCAGGCACAAGCACCTCTCTTCTTTAGCTTTTTCTTTTCTTCCTCTTCTCTCCTCCCGTTTCTTCTTTGCTTCTTTTCTCTTCTCTCCCTCTCCTCTATTTTTCTTTCCTCCTGCTCTTTCTACCTCACACTTCTCTCACTCTCTTTGAAGCACTGTCACTTGTAGCCTATTAGTCTCAGACTTGCCATGTATCCAAGGTTGGCCTTGAACTCCTGATCTTCCAGCATCCACCTCCCAAGGGCTAGAATTATAGGCATGCAGCACCATGCCCAGCTGTGTCACTTAAAACCTGATCTCTAGCTCCAAGTATCAGTGAGTGAANGGTNTCAGAACTGTGTTGTGTGATTCAACCAGCTTCCCCAGGTGTGTCTTGTTCACTCACTAGACAAATATTTGTTCTTGGCACTTGATAAAATGTAGATATTGTTACATCCAATTTTGCATTCTTAGATTTTAATTCTTCTGATTAAATTTATTAGGTAAACTGAATGACTAAATTTATTAGGTAAACTGAATGACCAAAATGTCACAACTGGAACAAAATGTCAAGAAATGTGAAACCCCAGAAAGTCTTCGTAAACATCCAGCAGTTATGAATCACTTCACTAGATTTGAATATTCCTCCAAAAGGTCATCTCTCAAGAGGAGAATTTTATTGTCAACCTGCCGTCATAATGCAAGTTCATAGAAATTAGCACACAGTTGGNCTGTTATCGGTGTATTTGAAGTAGAACTTTAAAACTAATCTTTATAGATTACAACACATTAGCTATACTTTAGAGCCATAGAAACATATGTCTTTTCTAAGACTACAGGAAAGATCGTATACTAGGTTCTTTCTCATCAAACTCTGAAATAAGGAAAAGATCATCTAGGGGTAAGGACAAGGGAAGCCAACTTCAAAAGACAGAATTCCTGAAGAATTCACAGCCAGGTTCCTGATTCTCCTATCCCAGGAATGCTGGCTCCAGAAGAGGCAAAGTGCTGGGCCTCCAAGAGCCCTGATCCCTGGGACCTGCCTCAGCCAGATCAGAACCAGCAGAGGGGCCAGGTCCATAGCAAAGCAGTGTTGGCAAGAGGTGGTCTGGAAACAGGAGTGCAGAGAGCATCAGAGCGACTGAGTAGCTGCTTCCCGGGAAAGCAAAAACTCAATATCTGAAAGGTAAGCCACTTGTCTCCTGTGTTTCAACACCATAAAGAAAAGCTGGCCAAACAAGTTAAACATAATGAGCTAGCCAATCCTGTTACACTTTGATCAGTAGAACTTTAAAAATGATATTTTTTTAAATGGGATTTTAAAAAATAGTTACAGGAGACAAACGTCTCCCTAATCTGCACCTCACATCTGTCCCTCAGCCATTGTCCTTGCTAACAGCCGAGCAGCCAGGCTGGTCCTAGGAAGATCATCAAGAGTTGCATTGATACGTGTCTTACAGCCCTGACCCACTGCTGGTGCACGGCACTTGTAGGGTCTTGGGTTTTGTTTTTTTTTTCCCAAATGTGCTTGGTTGGTAAACCATCCCAGAGCCTGAGAGATAACAGAGCTATCCTTCCTGCCTAACCACCTTTACTTAGTGAGGAAAACCTGCCTCCCATTGGCCCAGAGACTTCTTCCTAGAGCCCCTTTCTCTGTGTCAGTCTCAACTCCACCAAAATGTTCATAATCAGAGGGACCTCTGCAGGTTTACACAGGTATGGAAGAGATCAGGCAGGTCTCTGGGAGCCCTAGGATGAGGAGCAAGGCCAGAGCTTGTGTATCCCCAGTACAGTGCTGGAAGCAAGCCCTGAGGCACTAGCATCCTCAGCAGGACAATGAGACAACAGTATGACAATCATCTAGAGTCAGCCCCAGGCTCCCAACTCAACTAGACTAATGAGATTTTAGCCAAAAGCAATCCATCATCTATTTGTTTTCTGTTGTGTAAGTAGCCTGGACTTGTGAATGGGGAAGCCTCCCTGTTTGGACAACAGGCAGGGTTTTTTAATTGGAAGACAGCTTGAGGGGTCATGAGTACAGCACTCATTTGAAACTTTTGTTTGGCAGAGGAGTCATCAAGGTGGTGTTCCTAACCCATACACTTCAGCCTGCAGACTCTAGGCTCTGCAAGACAAGGAAGTTACTCCCCAATTNCCTGCCTCCCCTCTCTGTGTTCCAGGAAGAGCAAGGATCAGGTTAGCTATCTGCAGGCACCCAGTAGCAGGTAGATGTCTGACTGCTCATATCCCTGGGGAGGGATTCAGTTTCCAGTCCTGTAACAGAACCCCAAGGTTACTGTTATTGGGATCAAACAGACCACTTTCTTCAAAAGGTTCCTGAGGTGCCCTGACAACAAGCCAAATCAATCCACATCCCAGCAGTCTTCCACAGGACACATCATCCTGCTTTTGGATTTCCTGTGGTTTTGTTCATGGCAAGAATATAAAAATACTGAAACCAAGGCCCTCCCTNGAGACAGGATTGTGTTGAGAAAAGATGAGTGATATGACTGCTCATTATCCAGACTCCAGTGTCAAGTTGGGCCACTACCCCAGACCCTCTGTGCTGGTGACCAGACACCTGGATCAGCACCAAACTTGCTTCCTTTTACGATGCCAGGTCTTTCAGGTCTTGGGTAGGAGAAAAGGGTCACTGATACCATGCAGACCTTATAGAAATGTCTCCAAGGAGGACAATATTTGGATGCTGGTGGTATCTTTGATAGAATGCCACAATAAACACNGCACAGATACTATATGGTTACAGAATGGTGGCCTCAGCGGTCACCTGACTATGTCTCTATTAGGAAGATAACAACAGACAGATCCCTGGTCTAGGGCTCACAGTCATGTCCCTCAGCCATCCCTGCTAACAGGCATGTGGTCAGGCCAGTTCCAGGAAAACCATGGAGGGTTGTATTGCTATGGGTCACACAACTGGTGCATGGCACTTGTGGGGTCTTGGGCTTTTTCTAACTGTGATTGGCTGATAAGCCAGCCCAGGGTTCAAATGACAGTAGAGCTATCCTTCCTGCCTGCCTACCTGCCCAGGACTTAGTAAAGAAAACCTTCCTCTTACCACCCTAGAACAGCCTTGGATCTCTGAACTTATCTTGATGCAATGGCTCTCAATCTGTGGGACATGACCCCTTTGGGGTCCAATGACCTTTTCACGGGGGTTATATAAGACCATCTGCATATCAGATACTTGCATTACAATTCATAGCAGTAGCAAAATTACAGTTATGGAGTAGCAACAAAACTAATTTTATGGTGATGGACTGTGGAAAAGAGGAAACAGCCACACAGAGGAGCTCAAGCCCTCAAACCTACTGAGATTTCAGAATTAAGATCATGGTTCTGCCATTTCTCAACTATGATAATCCATGCCATGGTGGGAATGCATTCAACAGCATCCATGGAGAGATACGGAGCCTAGCNGGCTGATTTTGGTTGTCAGCTTGACTACATCTGGAATCAACTAAAATGCAAACAGCGGAGCACACCTGTGAGGGATTTTCATAATCAGATCCTCGAAGGTGGAAAAATTCCCCCTAAACCTGGGCCATACCTTCTGGTGGCAGCCCATGTAAAAGGACAGAGAAGAAGGAAGCTTTTGCTTTTTGCCTGCTTGCTCTCACTCTCACTGGCAGGTTTATCTATCCTGCTGCTGGAGCATTCCTTTACCGGTACTAGAACCTACTTTTTTGGGGGATTCTAATATAGACTGAAGATCAGCAGCTCTAGGAATCCTCCAGAACTACATACATCTCTAGATGGGGACTGCTGAGACATAGAGGCTTTTGGCTTAAACAACTGTTGAATTCTTGGCCTTTTCTTTCAGAGACAGCCATGGTTGGACTAATCAGACCACAGCCTGTAAGCCATTCTGATAAATTTCCTCTTAGTACATTTTAATTCTATCAGTTATGTTCCTGTGTAGAACTCTGACNAATACAGAGCCCTTCCTAACTTAGTATCTGCAGTAGCTGAAAAATGTTCTTCATCCAGCCTTGGGCTGACCCAAGGACAGAAGCGAAGCAGGCATTGAACATTCAGGCTGTGGGGCGGCTACCCACCAACCCCACAGTTCCCCAGAGTTTTCTTGGGTGAGAGTAGCAGGAAATATTAGATAGAAGGATTTTAGATTGTGGAGAAAAGATAGAAAATAAAGGATAGCCTTGAGAGGGCCCAGAACCTATTTCACCGGCCCCAACTATCTCTGCCCCAGGGTATTTATAGAAAAGATAGAGCAAAAGACCTCCCCCTAGCACAGCCACGTGCAGACCATCTTAGACACCTGCACTTAGGCCCGTGGTCCTATCATCCTCTCTATGTAGACCTGCTGGGTAAAGCCACAAGGAACCTGAAAATGGGCTCCCACAGCAGGCCCTCTTCCTTCCTTCCATGACCTGTGCCTGTCCCTGGAAAGGGTCAGAAGAGCCCATTTCAAGCCCTCAGCAAGTGTTGCCTCTCCCTACAAAGTTGGAACATCAGGAAGGCCTACCTGCCTCCAGCCAGACCAGAAACATCCTTCCTGAGTCAGCTTTACCACGGTGGTTTATTTTACACCCACAATGTAAGTTCTTACTGTGTGCCCAGTACAGAGAACTCCAGAATATGAGCAGAACTCAGCTTCTGTGCTTGAGTAGACAGAATTTTGGAAAGTCNAGAGAGTACTAGCTACATGTGCAAAAAGGCAAGCTGCTCATCCTATTCCTGGTATATGAGGTTGGCACGGGCAAACAAGAGGAATTATACACAGGGAAATCCACTTGGAACCAAACTGGAGAGGTGGCATTNAAGTGACCCATAGCATAAATGACACCAAGCAGGCATACAGCAGGTCAGGAAGGATGCCAAAAAGGAAGAAAGGGTCCCCAGGAAGGTCAGGTCTTTCACTTATGTCTTATAGAACGTGGAATGTGTTGGTTTCTAGTACACCAACTGAACGGGTGCAATGCAGGTGTGGGGTGTGGGAACATGGAAGGTAACTGCCCAGGCTGGCTCTCAAATGGCAGGCATAGAGTGTCAGCCCTATGCTAAGGCAGCAGTGCCCAGGAGTGGGAGACTCCTCTGTTCATCCCAAGTTCCTCAGGTCAAGTGCCTGCTCCTGAACTGACTTTTACCAGGACTGGTATGACTCTCACCTTAGAGCAAGGCTCTGGGGAATACTCCAAAGTAAGACAGGCTCTGTGTGCAGGAAACAATCCATCTTCCCCTTCAGCAGCCACTTAGGACAAGATCTCTTTTTNTAGCTCAAGTGGCCTCAAACTCATGACCTTCCTTTCTTAGCTACCTAAGTCCTAGAGTTACAGAAATGTACCATCATGCCCTGCTTTTGAGGCTACATTTTTAATGTAGAATTCACTTTACAAGCCAAGATAATATACAAATCCAATCTATCTTCCTTGTCCTTTATATTTATTATCCCATGGCCAATCTGATGCCTCAGGATCAGATTTTCTAAGACCATACCCTAAAGTTGACTCTCATCTATCCAGAGTCTGGAGGCTGAACCCTGCTGGAGCCAGCTGACCAGAGACCATTCCTGTCTCCTNGCCTCTGCTCCACTCTAGAGGAGGGCTTGCTTAACAGGCCNCAAAACTGACAGGTGCTAAGTTTGAAAATAAGCAGTTGCATAGGAAAGAGCATGAACTACCTACTCAGCCACCCTCTAACGCAGGCACACAGCCCTCAGCCCTGTGCAGCCCATCTCATTTGTCATCTTGCCCCTTTGTATCAGAAGGAAGGATATAAAGATCCAGAAAGTTTTTCTCCCCTGTTCACTTTCACATCTTGCCAGACACTTAGGATTCCCTGCTTCCCTTTCCAGACTAGTCCCACAGCATCAGTCTAGGCCTTCTTTAGACTTTACCATGCCTTCTCTATCCCAGGCCTCTGCATATACCCTTGACCCTTGACCCTTCTTCTCCAAGGTCATAGCATCAAATGCTTCTCTAGGGTGTTTCCACGGCTGTGCTTTTGATATGTTTATGCAACTACCTNGTCAGTATTGGTCCCTCCCACAAATTGCAAATCCTAATTTGGCAGAGGCTGGTTTGGATTTGGCAACCCACCACGTGCTATAACTTGTATAACTAAGAACCTACTAGAATGTAGAATGAGGAGGTGAACACGGAGAGGAAACAGTGACTTTAGATGCAACAGCAAAGCTAAAATGAAAGCTGTTCTGATGAAGAGTATCTTGGTTCTGTGCCATCTGAGCCAGGGTAAGAGTGTCACACAACCCTGAAAGCAGAGATACAAACTAGGGAGGCTCCACACTGAACTTGTGCAAAGGTTTGTAGATGAAGAGAGATGGAGTACAACCATCAAGCCTATGACACAGCATGGGGGCCCAGTGGCTGATTCCAGAGGTACAGTCCCAGAGATCAGCAGAGACCACAGGTTGATCTTGTTGAAAACTCACTGTTCTGTTATGAGTAAAACTAGACTCACAACAGCTATACTTTGTGTAGCTGAGACAGCAGTAGTGCGCTTTAATGCTCCCAATGTGGAGTTGGCCATGGAAGGTCATTGAAGATCCACAAATGCAAGCCAAAGACTGAAGGCACAAAGTGAAGTAGGACAGAGGGACAGCTGAGAGTGTCACATGCAAGAAAAGCCTGTGAGATGTGCTTTGCAAACCAGGGACCACAAAAGTGCTACCTATCCAGAGGTCAGATCTGGAGAGGGGGTATAAAAATGGGAGCAGGTGGAGAGCACTACAGAATAAAGAAAAAGAGAAAAAGATTCCAGTTAGTGAGTTTCAGACAATAAGGAAACTTCCATACCAAGAAAAACAAGGTTGGCCAGCAAGCAACAGAAGCCATGGAAGGGAATGCAGCCCGTGAAATGATGAACAATGGTCAGCAGAGGTCAGATGCCATGCACCTGCCCTTCCAAACCCCCTATAATAATGGTAGGAAGAAACAGCAAAGTGTAGCTCCTGATGCTCACTTGAGAGATGGTTAAGATGGCAAATTTGGTTATGTGTATGTTACCACAACAAAAAATGGGGCAAAATATAGTTTATTCAAAACTTTGGTAAGTGGAATTTGTATGGCGCCCCTCTCCTCCCCAATTCAAAGTCAATATTCCCCAAATTGTGAGTTGTCTCTGAACTGGAGTCTTTCTCACCGCACATTTCCATAGAGAAGAAAGATGACACTATTTTAAGCTCATGTCCCCACAGTGTTTATGAGGCTAGAACCCACGGACCTCTAGCAACAGCCTCCTTTCTGAGTGCTAAAAAGAAAATCCTGTCAAGGGCCCCGGCAATGATGGGCCCACAGGCACCCAAGCTCATTAAGCAATGATCAAGACAGAAAATGTTGCTTAGGGTTAATGAGGGGCTGGTGGCTGAGAATACACAGCTGACAGCCTGGGACCCCTGCCAGGTCCCACCCCAAGGCAGTCAGTGCTGTTGTCAGCAGAGAAGGATCCAACTCTGAAGGGCATGGATCACCCCACCTCCTGGAGGCCACCCGCTCCCTTTCCTGTCTGCAGCAACCCCTCACCTTCCAGCCAGGCCCAGCTGGGAACCACAGCCTGCCTACATTCCATCCACTGAGAGCCTCTCAACCCCTTGGACCCATGGACACCTAATTAAAACAAATTAATGATCTGAGGCAGAAACTGTGTTTAATGAAGCCTCNCTTGGGCTGCACAGGTGCCAGGGCTGTTTGTCTACAAACAAGCACAGCCCTCCATGGGGCACAGCCCTGACCACCTGCTCCCTGCCTGCTAAGCATGCAGACAGGCTTCTCAGAGCTTCGTCACTGCCCACACCCCTCCACATGCCATGGAGTGGCTTGGCATGTCCACCCACAGCCCATCCATCTTCTCTACTCAGCTGGGATCCTCAGAGCTTCCCTTTTTTAAGTCCCAGTTAGCTTGGGCTCTGGTTATCTCCAGGTTAACCAGTACCAGGGTAGGGTTTTTATGGGTGGAGCCAACAGCCCAACCAAGCTATTAGTAAAAACAAAAAGTGGTTGTTGTTACTGTTGTTTCTCCAAAACAGAATTAGATCCACCTGGGAGTCTGTCCCAAAGAATTGTCTCAACATTCATTTCAGATCCAGTATTGTTGTTAATTACCTCACTATTATGATAAAGAACAAGCTTGTTTTAAAAACAAATCTCTATTTTGTCTCCAGGAATGTCAGAAGCTACACCCATAAAGTTACAATAGATATGTTGTCTTAGTTAGGGTTTTCTATTGCTGTGAAGAGACACCATGACCANAGCAACTCTTATAAAGGAAAACATTTAATTGTGGTGGTGGCTTGCACTTCAGAGGTTTAGTCCATTATCATGGTGGGAAGCATGGCAGTGTGCAGGCAGACATGGCACCAGANAAGGAGCTGAGAGTTCTACATCTTGATCCACAGGCAACAGGAAGTGATCTGAAACACTGGGTGGTATCTTTGAGCATATATGAGACTCAAAGCCCACCTCCACAGTGACACATTTCTTCCAATAAGACCACACCTACTCCAACAAGGCCACATCTAATAGTGTCACTCCCTATGGGCCATTTTCTTCCAAACCACCACACCTGCTAACATGGATGAGCTGGGGGTCAGTTTACAAGGGGAGAAGCCCAGGAAGCCTGGACCCTACACAAAAAGCTATAGGCAACTAAGGAATTCTGAGAGCAGGAGAAACAGTCTTTCCCAGGGAAGAGCACACCAATTGGCTATCCAAAACCAAATAGTCAGCCCTGAAAAATAGTACCACTGTACAGACTAAACAGGTTGTACTTATGTATGTAGGCATATGTGTGTTACATGTTATATATGTATATATATGTATGTATGTATATATACATGTATATATCTAAAACAACAGTTAATGAAAAATGAGGCCATGAATTTGAAAAAGACTGATGAGGGGTATATGGGAGGGTTTAGAGGAAAGACAGGGAAGGTGGAAATGATATAATTATATTATAATCTCAAAAAATAAAAGAAATTAACATTGGAAAGAGAATTCAGTCCCAACCCTGGAGCACCATCTCAGTTGTGCAAGAGACAATGTTTGGGAAATTTTCTAGCAGACAAAACACCACTTTAAAATCTGAACTTCCTAGACTGACCATTTCACATACCCATAATAGATGTCTGTGGTATAGGTAGACAAAGACACTCTGTCCTTAACTTAGAAGTGTACTCTAGGGGCCTTTTTAATAAATATTAATAAATAATTTTATTAAAATAATTTTAATAAAATGCAAAACATTGATACATTTCCAATGAAACTATTTTGTACATAAGATTAAAAACTAAAATTTTACTGTTTTGTCTTCAATATAAAAATACATACAAATTAAAAGATAAAAACAAACCTCTAGATAAAAGGATAAAGAGGAAGAAGGAGGAAGAATCTAAGAGAGAAGACAAGAAACACGCCAGGGAGAGAGGGAAAATGAACACATCACAGAAGCAGCAGGAAAAGCTGAGTGTCACCTAGCATCAGTGATGTCTCCAATGGTCCTACTCAGCAATGGTAGGCAGCTCTAGACAGTGCAGGGAACCCTCTGTGCTCCTTACTTCTGGCAAGTATTGTGCCCTCCATACTTCAGCCTTCCACATAGTTGGGTGTTCCACACACCTAGACTCTACACATGAGTCTTCAGGCCTAGGCCTCCACACACCTGTACCCCCTCCCTTCCACACACCTATATCCTCCATACCCAGACCCTCTACATACCCTTACTCTCCAGCCAAAGGTAGCCTTGGCACTTCACATCTCTATGACTTAGCTGTTCCAAACTGGGTTATTTGGACAGAGGAAAGATACATATATAAGGGTCAGAGACACTCAGGAAGCTGATGGCTTCCCCCAATGTCAAAAACAATGTATGGATCAGAAGTGGGTCTCTGTGGTACTCCAGAAACCCCCACATCCTGGAGAGCACACTTGCCTCTCAAAGTGCCTGAAGTAGAGCCCAGAGCCCATAGCACTTCCAGGGGGCACATGGAAGGTTTTGATATTTTTTTTAATAAGAAAAGAAGATATTTAGTTTCAGTGAAAAGAATTTTCTTCTGAGACACTGATATGTTCACCCTTTCCCAGTGCGGTTGTATAGTGACACTTCCGTGTTTTGTGGAGAAAAGGCNCATGCTGTTATGATGAGGTCTTTGCAGCTGCCAGTGACAACTAGTGGGACTTCCTGGTCCAGCAGCAATAACTTGTAGGTCTGTAGAAATATTTGCGGTCTTACAGATCTTAGAACAGTCCATCAGATCTCAAATCCTTCTGTCTTCAGGAAGGACAGTTCTCCATCTGGCCAGTCCCATGGTCTGAGCTTATCCCAGAATNGCCCACCTGAAAGAGTCTCTGCTCACGGTGATTTCTAGTCAACTTCCTGTCCTGTGCTCAGAAGGAGATATCCCAGAGACAGGAGGAAGCTGCCACAGTCACACATTCGGGCAGAGTGCTACCTGCATGCCTGGTCACTCTCAGCCCCTGCCCTCACTGACTGCCCAGACCCGTGGCCTGTGGGGACAGGACTTAAACAAGCTCATGCCCGCTTCCCCCTATAGTTCACCTACCTTCCTCTGCCCTGCATTCCTGGCCTGGCCTGTAGCTTCAAACTCCTACCATGCTGGAGGCAGGAATATTTATTTGACTCAGGAATTCACTTTCTCACCTGGCCTGTAGCAGCCTGAGCCCAAGGGCCTGAGGGCTCAGCACAGGTCTAATCTGCTCTCAGGTAGCGGCACAGCAGCCTGTGACTCAGGGAGGGAAGTCCCTGAGCTATAGACCATTAATTTTTAGACCCAGGAGGCCAGGTGACACCCATTCTGAACATCAAATAAGGTGAAATGGATTTGCTGCATACCAGGCCTCTAAAGACAAGTTGGCTCACAGGTGTTGGGTGGCACACAGCTGTCTCTCAAGCCAGTCTCTGGTGTCTGTAGCACTCTGGTGTCCCCAGGTGTGCACAGGAAGAGTGACATTGGGCTTGAGGATTGTTGTCACCCCACAAGAATGTTATCTGCTGGGAAGGGCTTCAGATTATGTGAAGCAATCTAGTCGTGCAGAAGCGCAGCTTCCAAAATCAACAGCCCCGAGGGATCAGCAGCTAAAGACAGAAGAGTTACCTGGAGCAATCCTGAGGCACAGGTCACACCCGGCACTCCCAATGTTTGCTTGGTGTGGAGCAGGTCCTGGCTTACACGCTAATCTTTTGGTGAGCATCTCTTCCTGCCAGATGTAGAAGGTTGGCTACAAGAGGGCCCAGGCTGGCCTTGCCTAGGAATCCAGAGTGCCAACACTCATGCCCAGCCCCTGTTCTCTGTCTCNACCCACCCACCCTGGACTCACCTTCCCANGTAGACTTCACCCACAGCATTTTAGACTCATGCACAGGCTTTATGCACATAGATTTTTACTGCTGTTTGCTTTTTTAGGCTTTTGTCACTTTTTTTTTTACATAAATAGAATCCCATTTAGAGCATATTTCTCTCAAACAGCAACTGTTTACCAGAAAATGGATCCTTTTGTCATCCTATCCAAAGCCACAGCAACAGCCCATTACCAGTGGGTTGATAGTATTAAACCATCGCTGGTGACATTCAGAGTGGAAGAGACAAGGGTCCAGCTCTGTTAGCTAGTGAATCTGTCTCAGCTCTGGCTCTTCCCCTTCATCCCATTACCCCTCTTTGGCTGTGGGGCCTACCCTGCCCACTAGGTACTGCAGAAGACGGGCAGGCCCACATCAGAGGGTAAGCTTGAAAAGCAGAGCCTCCTATATTTCATAAGTCCTCTTTCTAAACCTTGAACAAGCTCACACTTGTCGAGTGGAATCTTCCTACCATGGCCCCTGTTCCTGGCACCTACGCAACTTCTGCAATATTATCATGACCTGGCAAGAACCTACTGTTTGCAGATGCCGGCAACCCCATACTCTCTGTTGACATGCCAAACCAAGAGCTTAGAGGAAGAGCTCATCCCAAAATGACTCCTGGAGCCCAGAGTTGGTGCAGACAAAAACAAACATAGTCTTAAATCATACTTGACAAATTCATGAAATAAAGATATGCTCAATAAANGGAGTCCAAGAGTGGAATACAATGCTCTTCATTTTTTAGCTTTACCTGCCTATTCCACAATATGCTCACTGCCATCAAATTCTCTGAGTTCCACTGGTTTCCATTTAACAGTGTAGTCTATATTTTTCTAAAGAAACCCATGATTTTCATTCAACTTACAAGAACACTTCTCCACATGACCAGAAGTGATAGGCTGACTCCCGATTTCTATAGTCCCTTTTTTAACAGGGTATCCTTCCCACCATTTCCTGTCAGTTTGTGCCCTAATTTGGGGTCCCCAATGCTCTAACTTGCCCAGGACTTCCCCTAGTTTAACTCTAAAAGCCCCTGTCCTGGAGCAATGCCTCCAGGGCAACCAACATGATTAGTGATCCTTTTACTGTCCAAAATTAAGCATGCTTAGTTTGTATTACAGTGAATATACTCACTGTATACTCTCACTGTATATACAGCACAAAGCCTTTAAAACTTAATAAGATAATTTCTAGGGAAGGATAGAGAAACACAGTAGGAAGACCCAAGACCTGAACCAACCAAAACCCCGAAGAAAGCATAAGCTTTCTCAGCAATACCCCTCTTTTCTTCAAAAAAAAAACAAAAAAACAAAAAACTCACTTTCATTATAGTTTCAGGTCATGAAGATAGGATTTACTAACAGGTCTCCCTTCTCTTATTCTTCCTCAGACATAGCCAGCAAGGGGGTGATCAAGAAGGACCAGATCACAGAAACAGACGATTCATCCATAACATCACCTACTAATTGGCCCTCTATTGTCCACAGCTCTTCTCCCCCAGGGCAGNCAGTGGGCTGCACTGCACTGGGCCCACTTCCCTGAGGAGAAGCCCTTCAAGGATGAGGACATTGGCCTCTCTCTGGTTCCAAAAACTCACATGGAAATCAACGGCCAGTGGTCCAGTGTCAGCCTGGAGCATAAATTCCAGGGCTTAGCACACAAAACATGAGCCTCCTATACAGGATGGGCATCCCTCACTTCCCATTGTTGCTTTGTCCCCCAGAGAGTGCTAACTGGCACACTGTCATGGAGCAGAGAGGAGACACCTGCTCAGCCAGTTTCCAGAGCAGGACATGGCAATGCCCTGTGTTCATCACAAGGCACGTGACCATCTGGTCAAAGGGTTGAGTCACTGCTAGCACTAAATACTATTTTCCATCTAATCTCAGGAGTTCTGGTGTCTGAGGAAAGGACCCTGAGGTGGGTATGGCTGAAGTTCATCCCTACATCTACTCTGATCTTGGGCAGAGAGAAAATGAACAGGACTGGAGAAAATATACACATTCGCACATGTTTGTATACNTGGACATAGGTAGCCACACATGTGTGCATACAGGTAAAGAACTAANGAAGCAGGCATTCAGAGNACTGGAGGATGGAGGCCAGATNGTCACAGGAATTGTGCAATAATAGATAAAATCAGTCATGAAAGAGAGAAGGAAGGCAGAATGCCCGCAAAGGGTTAAAGACAAGAAATTATTATGCAAAGACATGAAAAAGAAGAGGCAGCCCTAAGAGTGGTTGTAAATACTACTGATAACAATAAAAGGAGGACCTGAACTCCCAGAAAGCTCGGACACTGCCACTCACACCCTCTTCCACATAACCCAGACAAGACATACTTCCAAGCTGTTTCTTNCCTTCGGAAGCCTCCCAGGAATATAGTGCATGGGGCTCTGGGCCTGAACATAGCAGAAACAGGCCCAAACCTCCAACACTACCTTTCCTAGCAGGTTTTCTTGTTCCCTCTGAGCCAGGCTCTTCATTGACTGGTTCTTTGCCTCCTCCCCTTAAATATTAGATAAGGGCTCCCCCTGTACCCACTGTTGTGAGTCCCAGAAATTGCCACAAGTCTGGAAATTTATCACAGTTGGGAGAGAAGCTAAGAATCCCAAGGTGGTGGGACTTTGTGCTACATAGTTTCTACTTTGGCATGGTAGAAACCAGAAATGATAGAGTGCCAGGCGGCCACTTGTTAGTGGTTTCCTGGGTTGTTTGGTCTGTTTCTAGGCCCAGGACTATGCTATATTCTTAAATGAGACCTGATTCCTCAGCTTCAATGCAATACACATCAACCTTTGATACCAACAATTAAATATGCTTCGAGAAAGCAGAGGAAGCCATAAAGAAAGGAGATTTTAGATTATCAAGGTGATTTTCAAATTATTTCCTTCTATCCAGGAACTAAATAATTGATACAATAGAGACTTACAAGTATTAATCAGCATCTTCCACTGTGGTTGTTCTAGAAGCTTCTGGAACCTGAGAGCCAGCAATCCTGGTCTTGGAGAACTTGACTGTGAACAGCAAACAGGTCCTGGTAGGAAGTAATATGAGCTGAACCAGTGGTAGAATGGGTGGGACTTCAGGGCCTATCTGTCCCTCAAGCACCCTCCCAGTCAGCCTGGCCATGAGCTCAGGGACAGAGTGAGTAAATGGCCTTGGGGAGGACCATGCCCAAAAGCAATAGCAACCAGCAGTAGATCACATGACACTGACACCAGAGAGGGTGACATATGATGGAAGTCACCACCATGAGTCTGCCGGAGGCTGTAACTTGAGCTCTGCAGCTGGTGGTCCCTGGTGGCCACAAGAACAATGACTCGGGACTGTATTGAGACCCTAGCTTTGTGCTGGCCGACATGTGAGTGTGTACGCACATGTGCCACAGCCCAATCCTGGAAAGCAAGGCCCTCCGGTGCCAAGATCCATATCTTGACTCCAGACAGAGCCCTGCACCTGCCATGTGGGGCTGTGTGGGTCTTGAGGGGCCATAGGGACCTAGGCGGCAGCTTTGCACACAGATAAAGCACATGTTAAAAAGCAACTTACTAGATCCCAGCTTCATCAGAGCTATTTAGAGATCACACACTTGCCTCCCTCCAAGGGATGTGTGGGGCTTAGGAAGAGCCCAGGGCTTGCTTGGGGACCTCAAAATTCCATCATCTGCAAAAGGGCTGAGAAAGCAGACATTTTACCACAGGAAGAGTCCTCATTCCTGTGTCCTGGTTGCTGTAAGACACATTGCACCTTCACCATATGGCCAAGAGTACTCAGCTGAAGTGAAAGATAATGTCCACCAAACAGCAAACAGCTCTGGTGGCAGTGGTGGCAATTCAAACATTTCCTGGATAATAGCAATGTACCACATGTGGTTGTCAGGGATCATATGCAAATCTTTCTTCCCTGCCACAGTTGCAGATACTACCCCCAACCCCCAATCTCTCTGAATTCCAGCACAGAGAGAAAGCAAGATACTTTTGGGGGTTTCCTCGGTCCCATCTGACTGTGCACCCTCCTTCCTTCATCCTGCCCCCATGCTCTCCCAATGCTACCACCAATAGACTGGGTCATGTGGAAAGNGNGGCAAGTTTNCCTGTGGCTGAAGGAGAAAGANATGGAGGGAGGAAAAAGCAGCTCCCCAGGTCAGTAGAAAACAGGATCAGAAATCTGCCCTTCAGAACTGCTGCCTGGCTCTGCCCTGCCTACTTTCTTCCATCTGTTCCTTCTATGTTGAGGTCAAAAACACATATGCATACAAATAAATAAATACATAAATGTAAAAAAAAATGGGTATCAGAGGTCCTTAATATCCCTACAAACACATGTATTATTATATCACTGTCACAGAAACCATCTGAGAAACAAATGTTTGGGCACTCATCAATTCTAGGTGCAATTAACTTTATTACTATCATCAACATAAAACCACCACCCCTAACACAGTGTCAAACTCCCTTGTTTGTCTGATCCACTTTAAGTATAGCAATTCTTCAATTTCTTTCCCTTCCAGTTCTTGCTCCCATGGTCTTAAGAAAGTTGGTTTTCTACAAGTGGGTGGATCCAGGGTAAGGTCAGGGACCAAGAATACATTGGGATAACCCCACACAGGCAGGGCAATTTTTACTAATACATGCTTAAAATGTCTGCCCTTAAAAGAATTATCTAAGCAGCTAACTTATTCATTTCATATCTGACATTCCAAATTTATGTCAGCCCTTATAGTCTGTCATTGTCTGAAGTTTCTTTAATCTCAATTCATGAGCCCAAGCCTAGACCTACACCTCCTCTATATCCTAAAAAGAGAGAGCTCTAGGGTGGGCACTGTATGCAAGCCTTGGCAGGGAAGGTGCATGGTACAGTTTCTGGACTACATCTCGCTTTCTTCCAAAACACCATTTATAGGTTCAGGGTCATGTCTACATCTCCATTAAGGTCATTTTGTGTGAGGGAATGGAAGAGTTTCAGAAGAGAATGAGAAGGATTAAGTACTCCACCTGTCCTAAAGAGACAACATCTGGTCATGAACTCAAGAAAAGTCCAGGCCTGACAAGCATACCATAGAACTTAGCTTATATCCCCTTCCTTCAGGCCTCAAGGCTCAGAATGGAAAGGGGGCCTGCAGTAGGCAGAGCACCTAAGTGGATCATATGCAAATCTTTCTTCCCTGCCACAGTTGCAGATCCTACCCCCTACCCACAATCTCTCTGANTTCCAGCAAAGGGAGAAAGCAAGATACTTCTTAGGGTTTCCTCAGTCCCATCTGACTGNGCACCCTCCTTCCTTCATCCTGCCCCCCTGCTCTCCCAATGCTACCACCAATAGACTGGGTCATGTGGAAAGAGGGGCAAGCTTCCTTAGCAACACTGAATGGCTGATGTCAGCATCAGACGTGGGAAACACAGGGTCAGAGACAGCTCTTGTGTTCTGCTGTTCCATAGAGTTTCTTCAGTACAAACTCTGACACAGAGCTATTGTGGATTTTTGGCCTTGGACCTGTACCTTAAATCTGCTTCCAGANCAAGACAGGCTCAGGACATAGATTCAGACCTGGAAAAGACCATAGGGTCAGACACAAGGAAGATCATGAAACCAGACATGAAGAAAATTGTAGCATCAGACACGGAATGACTACGAATTCAGACAGAAGAGGACCAGGGGTGTCAGGTGTGAAGTGGAACACCATGTCAGACATGGAAAAGGTCACTGGGTCAAACAAGGGAGAATCTCAGGATCAGACAGACATGAGGAAGANCAAAGAGTCAATAATAGGGATGACCAGACATGAAGGAAGACCACCTGTCAGATACAGAAGGGACCAAATAGTGAGACACTGGAAGGACCACATAGTGAGACACTGAGAGGACCTCACAGTGAGACACTGGGAGGATCATGGAGTCAGACACAGGGAGGATCACATAGTGAAACACAGGGAGGACCACATAGTGAGACACAGGGAGGACAATGGTCAGACACGGTCAGTGTAGTGAAGTCAAGACACAGAAAGGACAGTGGCACCCTCACCACGTGACTCAGCAGACGCTTTATTCAGGAGCAACTTTCAGTTTTCTATGTATTTCCTTGGGTCTGAGCCCTCNTTTTTACGGTGTTGGGCAAAATCATTAGCTTTACAACCGTCTCCAAATGTCACATGGTCAGAAGAAGAGGAGCAGAGAGTGAACCAGAAAGAGCCTGTAGACCTACCCACCTTTATACTACCTAGTGTAAGGCCACCTAAAAATATCAATTTCAAGCGTATTTCTTTTTTTCTTTATTATTGTTATGGTGCATGTGTGTGTGTGTGTGTGTGTGTGTGTGCATGACGGGCAGGAGGTGGGGGCAGCAGCCACGCACTGGCAGGAGTGTGGAGGTCAGAGGATAACTGTAAAATAGGTTCTCTCCTTATAACTTTGCATGGGTTCTTTGGACCAAACTTGGGTTGCCAGGTTTACACAGCAAGAGCCTTCACCCACTGAGCCATCACACCCACCCAAACACGAGTGTATTTTTCATGCAAGAATAATCATAGACAGAAAGCAACCAGGCAATCAACTCACCAAAGCTCCTAATTCGGAAAGCTCATTGCTTGGTAGATTTTCATAAATCAAGTTAGCTTTTTGAGGTTCAAATTGAGAACGGAAAAAAGAAATACCTCTCTTTTAATGTCTGATTTTTCTTCTCCCTCTCAAGGAAGCTTGGCTCACCACTGCATCCTCTTTGCTCTGAGCTCAGAGAGGCACAGCTGGCTTTTGGCACAAGCAACACCCTTGCTAGCATGTGGCCTCCTGAGCTGTCAGCCAACCCAACTGCTCACCTTGGGCAGCAACATTTGCTCCTGTGTTGTGCCCCTCATTCTGTGGTGGTTTTAAACATCGTGCTCCTGACCAAAGGCCCTTAGCTTTGAACTTTAAAAATCCCTTTAATATAGTTGAACAAATTTGTTAGCAAAATCATTCGAATTCTTCACTAAATGTTACTTATCAGTAAAGACACCTCTCTTTAAAATTNCCTCTAAAAGATTAATAAGAATTTTATTCAGAGTGAATGACAGCCCCATTAAGAATTCTCATTAGCAAGATATTTAAGAAAAATTGTGGCAATGAAAATATGTATTTTGAAGCAAACATGAGGTTGCAAGAGTGGAAGCAACAGCCATCAAAGCCATCGGGTTTTTGTTTCCTTCACTTACATATCTTTTCTATTCTGTTTAAAAAAAAGAAAAACAACTGCCAATTAGATGGATTTAAAATTCGACCTAGGAGTGATTTTATTCAAAGGAAACCATTTTAGCTTGTGAGAGGGTCTGAATACGGAGACTCCCTGCTGGGCACTGATCAGCTATTGATTAGGGAGGGGGGGTTGCCAAACTGAATCATCATTGCCAAATAATAGGGCTTCAGCTCAGAGGGTTGGGCCTAAACACATTTGCTATAGGAAAAGCAAAGCCAGTCTTTTGTGGAGAACCAAAGGCCCTAGTCTCTCCGGAGGGAAAGAAATGTTAATTGAAAAATTCCTTAAATAGGTGAAAGCTCTGAAGTCTGCTCAACATAAAAGGTATGAAATCTCCATCGGGCTGTAAAGAAAGGGCCCTGAAGTTTAAGTGGGAGATTTCCCTCTAATGGTGTTGATTAATTCCTATTCACGATGATGGGTTGGTGGAACAGGCCCTTGACATCTGGACCTCGTGCGTTGGGGAGCCTGAATTAATTGTCTCCTTGACAGGGAAAATTAAAACAAAAAGACTTCCTATTGGATATAGAGAAACAAAGATTGCTGGGGTTAGAAAATATCCAACACGTGGCCCTTTTCTGATTTGTCTAAAAAATTGTCATTTTGCCATCATGACTGTTTTTCACTATGACCATTAGCACCATGACTAGGGTGCATTGCTTATATCAATGAACTCTTCCCTTCTTAAGGTGGAGAATTTTGTAGTAGCTCTAGAAAACCACAGGCTAAAAAGATAGTGGCCTGGCAGGAGCAGGCAGAGATGAAGGGGTGGGCATCAGCTAGTCCTGCACTCTGTACACCTGCCATACCCTTCCCCTACCCTCTATCTCAAGAACAAGGAGGGGCCTGGTATAAGCTCTCGGTCCTTTCCTTTTCTCCCTCCCCACCCTGCTTGACATTCTCATCATTGGCCAAGGGAGCCAGCAACTTGCTGGCCAGAGTGTGTGGAAAGAAAACACTTGAATTCCTTTTGCCTTAGCAAAAAAAAAAAAAAAAAAAAAAAAAAGCCACCCACAAGGACAAGGGGACAATTGCCAACATGTATGGGCATTAGTTAGGCTACCAGGATGGCTGGATGATGAAGCAAGGACAAGCACAATAACACAAAGTACTCAGGGACTCCACACCCAGAAAGGGCCACAGGTAACAGGTGCCCATGCAACAGCACTGTGGCCACCAAATGATGTGCCCATCCTATTTACTGGCCATACTATGTAGATAGCTCTAACAATGACAGAATATCATGAGCAAAGATTGGAGGGTATCTTTAGCCAAGGCTCTGGCAGGACATCTGCGTAAGGTATAACACTTACAGAACCGGAGTCACTAAGAAAAAGCAGACATTTCCTTAATGTTCCCTCTCTCCTGCTAAATGAAGAGCACATGGAGAGATACTCAACACTAGCCAACCTAACTTCTGTTCCCTCCTCCCAACCTCCAAGCATTGGCTGCCAAGCAGCTACCCAGCTACCTGGTCTAGGTAAGTAGTATATCAAATCAGTTCAATGGGACATGACAGCAAGTAGCTCCTAATTGGGGTAGTAGAGGAAGACCCACAACCCTGTGTTCATACAGAAGAGTCCACACTGCTAGGAACATAGCTCACATGGAAGTTAGGCACAGAGTGCAAGTGGACATTGCAGGCTATACCCACTCAAATGAGCTTAACTTGTTAGTAGGATCAAGTGACAATTTGTTGCTCTATGTTCTTAAAATCAAACAAAACAGATTCCCTTGTATCTATGACATTCTTTCAGGCAGGGTAACCTGGAAAAAACACACAGCTGTGTCAGCCCCCTAACAGGGTGTAGACTTCACCTAAAGAGACACAGTGTGGCCTGGGCTTCATAGTCAAACCTGAGAGAGGCAGTGGGGGGGAAGCCATCTCTAGCCAAAAGCAAATGGTGAGAACAGTACACCAAACCCATGAAGACAACAACCACAAGGGCTGTGGGCCCCGGGCTTTGTGCCTTTGCTCTTGGCTTTGGAGGTACCACTCCTGGGNCTGTCCAAGGCTTAACTTGGATGAAGGGACAATGAGCTGTGACTACCACTCAGCCAGGCCAGGGCTTACCTACAGCTTTGCATGATCCACAACTTGGACCCCTTGCACACAGAAAGATCTGCTCCTTAGGTAAGGGTGTACTGGCCCCCTAGATGCCCCATGTTCCTGGAACCACATGAGCTGGATTTACTAGCTAGTAATAGGTATCAAGATACAAATGTCAGGAAGGGCTTAGAGTCCTGTCCCCTCACAGTCTTGTCAATGGAAACATCCTGGATGTGCACTAGAGAGGGACTGAGGACTGGCACATCAAAGAACTGCCACATTAGTCTCTACAGAATCTGCACCAATATTTACTGAGATCTTTGGGCAACAAAGGGAGAAGTTCTCAGTAAGGACAGTTTTTTTGTTTGTTTATTTGTTTTTTAGCAATTGAAGAAAGGCGTTTATTGGAGATGAGGAAACACATGTATGCAGCAGGCACACAGAGAAAAAGACTCTCTGCAGTACAGAGGAGGGACTTGGAAAGCTAAAAATTTCAATCTCTTCTTGGGATCTGGGTTTTTTGTTTTTGTTTTTGTTTTTTAAGTCTCTGAACAGTTTTCCTCCCTTAATTTAGTATGGGTCAGTTTGAAAAAAAACTAGGACGGTCAGCCCAGAACTGTTGTATGTCATGTTCTGAGCAGACCTTGAACTTCCTAAAAGGACTTTAAGATGCCAGGCTTTTATCTCAAGTCAGGTGAGGAAGAAGCTGGCCATCTTGGAAACTCACCACCTTCATTACCTAGACATGTTAGAAGTATGGACACCATGACTGCTCTTAGCTGCTTCAAGCTGACAAAGGGTCAGCAATGGGGCACAGCAATGAAGTGCCTCAGAAAAGGGTCTGTCTAAGAGGCCACTATAAAACTAACAGACGGTGATGAGCCAGAGCATTCGACNGCCATTTGGTGATGGTTGAATGTCTCTGGAGCTCATCACACAAGTGAGGTAGCAGCTGTAACATATGAAACGTGAGCTTAGTAGTGGTCCTCTAATTCCTCCTGGGAGTGTAGTTAGCAAATAGCTGGGGCAGTGTTGCCCTTATTAGAGGAAGCGAACAGGCCAGAAAACCATCCAAAGAATCCTCGACAGGCTTTGTTGTAATATCCAGTAGAGGTGGACAATATGGGCCAAACCTGAATGAAATCCAGATTTCATTTGTTGGAGTCACAACTAGACATTAGTATCTGTANGTTTGACAACAGGCTATCCGGCAGCCTCCCTTAATTGGGGAACATGATTGGTTAGGACACAGGATATTATGTTACAGCTGTGAGAAGTACTGTNCTAGAAACAGATAGTGTTATCAGGAAAAGAATCATTCGTGGGAAATAGTTGTCCAAATAACATTGTATATGGTTAAGTATAGTACGTGAGGACTGTTAAAGAAACAGATATTGGCCTTATTAATCAAGGCCATCTTTTCCTTTTAGATGTTTAAGACCAAGTAGGTGGCCAAAATTAATGACTCTCTTTGCTCTCAGGAGATCTGGTCCTCAGGGGTTACTTTGGCTTGGGAAGAGCCTCTGACTCCTTTAGTCTCTTTTCCCAGTAAATCCATCTATGTGTGAATAAGTCAAAGACCTTGCTTGACCATTGCTTTATTTGAAGCATGAAGAAATTTTTCCTCTTTCCCGACTGGAGAACGATTAGAGTGCACTCAGTGGCATCTCCATGGCCTCCCTGAACAAGAGAATGGTGACTTTTCAAAGTTATGGGATACTTTGAGATGCCCCACAGTTCTCTGAGCCAAGGAAGAAAATATTCTCTCTTTTAATTTCTCTGACCACATCAGCATAGGTCTCCAAATATGGTTATTGAATACCCAGAGGGTCTGTTACACCAGTTTATTATTTGGAATTAATTTATAATGTTTAGGTGAAGTTTNAGCAGAAATTGAGCACTTTCAAAATAAACTTGATTAGACACACCAAAGTCTACTACAGCTGGAGTCTGTGGGGCCATCCTGTAAGCAGTTAGCAAGATTTGGATGATCCCACAGTTAAAAGAAAAGCTAGGTGTAGGGGATTTTAGGGGACTTTTTCTCTCGTTTACAGAATAACTATAATTGAAGGGTGGTATTATAATTAAGAGTTCCTCCTGGGGGCCACTTTTCATTTTTTTCCTAGAGGATATTTAGACCACGCAAGGGTTGAGAAAGAGACGAAGGCTGTCTTCCTAAGCACCCAAGGACCTAACTTACTCAAGTTGTCCAGGAGGCAAACCAGTGAGGCATGTGAAGGAATCTTGGAGGATTTCACATCTGTAAAGTGAAAACAAGATTGGGAGAGACTGATGGAAGTTTGCCTGGTACTCCTTGTGTCCCTCAAGCCAGTGACTCCTAGCCCCAAGGGGTGGTTGGCAGCAGCAGGACCCAAACATCCCAGGACTGATTTGCTCTTCCCCATGCCTGCAGTTCTATTCCCTGCCAGTTTTCACTTATATCCTGGGTGTCGTCAGGGAGAAACTGACATTAGCTCCCTCGGACAGACTGAGGTAGAGAGCTTGAGGCTGATTCCTAACCTCCTCTCTAGGACAGATCAAGGTTAGGATGACATGGATTTTGAGCAATAGAGACTTTTCTCAGGATCTAAATAATGACCTGTTTTCTTGTGGTGTAAGCTTAAGCAGCCCCTAGGTTCTGTAGGGGGAAATAGGACCTCAGTGTATCTCAAATAGTAGCCTAAACAAAGAGTACCAGTCGCTCCACATTAGAGTCTCCCGGATCTCATGTCCATTTTTTAAAATTTTAAGCTGTAAATATATATTATTTTTCTTCAGATATGAAGCAAACATGCTAACCACTCCTGAATTTTTTCTTTAGTTTAAAGAATACTATCTAAATTAGGAGTCTTTTTACAATTTACCATATGTAAATTGGGTTTAAATCCTTGTAACCTAGGAGAGTGAACATAGAAAACAAAGCTGAATAAAAAGACACTTAGAAATTGAAAGAACTCAAAAGGTGATCATACTAGGCTATTTTGTTGTTTTTGTTAACCCTTGTTACTGTAACTGAAAGGCTCAAAATTAAAACAAAACAGAATATTAAGGAAAATAAACCATCTAGGAGGTCTAGTGTTGCCTGCTTAGTCTAATAAAAACAGATGCAATAATAACCAGAGAACCCAGTAGGAATCAGAAGTTTGTTATGGGTGCTGCCATCCTTGCTTTATGTCATACGGTTACACATTAACCAAGATAGTGACCAAGTAACATGGTTGCCTCCATCTTGATGAAGTCACCAGCAAAGATGGCGGCAAGCTATGTGGTTCCTTTATTCTCAAGGAGAGCCCAGCTCCCATCAGGCATGAGTCCCTATGGCATCCACCTATCTCACCAATTAAATATGGGCCTTTGTACTCTCTTCTTTAAACAGACACTTTAGTTAGCATGGATGGGGGAGTAAGTAGTTTCTATGGTAGGCCCCAATTAGTTAAAGAAATGTGAGGAAAGGATTTTGGTATTGGTTCAGAGTAACTCTAATCAGTCTGAAGTCTCTCTGGTAGCTTTCAGAGAGGAGAGAAGAAATTTAACCATCATCCAATTATAGCTTCAAACAGTCATTGGACTTTCTCACTCTCTGCATTGCAGAAGGGAAATGATACAAGATACAGGTGCTTTAAAAAAGTCCAAAGGTATGTCCATCTCCAGGTAGAGAGGTAACTTCTAAAATTTTCCTAAAGATGTCTCTCCTTCANACATCCGGATCAGGTTGCACCCTGAACAGAGTGAGGTAATATTGTCAGGTTTGGATTTATAGTACAAGGTTACTACTTGTTTACAGATCTCTAGTCACCAAACATTTTAACTGGCCTCCTAGGGTACACAGACAGAGTTAGGAGGTCTGAGTGTACCTTCCTTGTTAGAGAGAAGAAAATAAAACCACCAACCCAGTTCCAGGATGGGGGAAGAGTGCCAGCTGCTTAGTGGATAGGACACGCCTTCCTTCCTTCTAGGGTTTGGCCTGACTTCTTTGATGAGTCTGGAGTCCTCAAGAGGAACTCTGGATGAGCCCCAGAGTGATAACAGTCTAGGAGTCTGGATCCGGTTCATTTTCTCTGACAGTTAAAGAATTAAAAGGCAGGGAAAATATGAAATGCAACAGACAGCAGCAGAGAAATGTCAAGCACCACAGACAGATTCAACAGGTAAATAAAGGTGTTTATTGAGGGTGAAGAAACATACACATGCAGCAGAGACAAGGAGCTTCTCAGTTTTCCTGCATGCCTGCTCAAGAGGGTAAAAGACAGGCTCCTCCAGAAATACAAAAACAGATGAGGGGCAAGGCAGTTTGACTGAATGGTGGGATTAGTGGGGCTATGACCGAATCCTTGAGGAATTCATAATTTGATGCATGATGCCACTATTGGGAAGTGGTAAAAACTGGGTATGGCTGGTTGGAAGACACCAGTCATGGGGTAGGGGGATGCCTTTGAAGGATCTTTCTCTCTCCCTCCCTTCTCTCTCTCTTCCCTCCCTCCCTTCTCTCCCTCTCCTTCCTGGCTGCCCTGAGGTGAGCAGCTTTATTCCACAATCTATCCATCCTGTGATATCCTGCCTCAGCACAAACTTATTTTGATGGGACCAAGCAACCAAGGCTGAGACCTCTGAATCTGTGAGCCAACATAAATCTTCCCTCCTCTAGACTGATTTGCTCAAGTGTTTTTTCATAGTATTGAAAACTAACACAATTAGTTGAGTATGTTTTAGAATATCTACGAAACTGAACACTCAGTAGGCATTATAAAATAATATTTCAAGAGTGTCCAATGACAAGGAGTACCATATAGTAAGTTAAACACTAGTTTCAGTGCATAATAGTCTATGCCTGGTTGATAATATTGTCCTATACATATGGAAATTTCTGAGGCTGGATTTTCTGTCTGTTTTTAAATTTATTAAAAATCAGAATAAGCTGGCCACTATGTCACATACCTTTAATCCTAGCAAATAAAAGATAGAGCTCTGTGAGATCCTGTCTCAAAACAAAATATTTTGTCAAGGACTTACAAGATATAAATATAGGTAACAGACTTTAAGAACCACTAATTGGCAATGGACTTGTTGGTTTTCCTCCTCCAGCCCATGTGACTTCCAGTCTATCTGTCCTGAGTGTATGTTCCTTCTATGAACAGTAGAAGTAGAAAGTACTTTTCCCTTTTCTACACCTACTCTATTGTTCTACCTCTGAAAAATTAGCTTAAGGAAATAAATGTGATGCCTGAAAAATATTTTTTCAAAACAAGTTCATCCTAACATTATCAGTGAAAGCATTTTACTATTTCAAATATTTAATTAATATTTTAAAAAGTAACAAAATCTATCAAATCAATAAAATATTACAAGACAATGTTTACAAAACAGAGAAAGGTACCCACAGCAATGTAAATAATGTCAAGATACAAAATGACATGTGATGTATAATTCATAACTCTCTAGAAAACAACAGCCATGCACACAGGAGAGCACAGGGACAGACCCTACAGACAACAACCTTCACCTCTGNGCTTGTCTCTACTTCTGAATTGTCATGAGAAGCTATTATTTCTGAGTTAGAACAAGCAATAAGTTTTGTTTGTAAGTATAAAAATAGTGTCAGCCTTCTTTCACCTCCAAAAAAAATCAAAAGCCCCAAGACCCTTCACACTTGCCTTCTGGAACTGAGACCCTTCACGTGTTCCTTCTGCAAGCCAGCCAGGGCTTCACACACAGAGCCAAACCAGCCATGCAGAAGCCATCTCTCATCCCTGCAGTGCCTTCTGCAAACTACCCCAGTCCTGGGAAGGAGCTTTGAGACATAAAATAAGCATTGTAGGAAGTCCTAGGATTGAAATAAGCTTTAAAGAATCTCTCAGCTCATATTGGAAACCAACAGTTTTAAAGCCAGAGGGATGACTCAGCAAATAAAGGTCTTTGTGCCAAGCCTAAAAACCTGAGTTCAATCCGGCACAACATCATAAAAGGAGAGAACTGACTCAAACAAGTTGTTCATTGACCTCTAAGTGTGCAGCATGGCACAAATGCCGCTCTTTCTTCCTTATCTCCAAGTAAATAAATGTAAAAAAAAATAATAATAATTAAAAACAGCTTTGTTTTTCAAAAGATCCATCACTGGGCATGTCCATGTGTTCTCATTCAACAAATACCCATGAGCACCTCAACTGCTCATATACATAGACACAGCCCAGCCACACCCAGATATATACACACATGAAGAACCATGTAGACCATAGCCCCCTTTCATGTTCATAGTCCTCCCCACAAACTCTGCACTGTCTACTGAAATAAAGCATCNCCATAAGAAAGTCATCAGTAGAGAATTTCTATTCCCAGAAGGTCATGAAGAATTAGATTCTGTCTTTTGTACACTAACCTTTTAGGTAGGAAACTGCAATTTACAAGAACTTCTTTCAGGCACACATGGTGACATAAACAGGGACACTCTCAGCTGATGTCCCTGGTAAAGTGCTGAAGATAGAGATTGCAAAGGCTCCTGGGCACTCATCCTATGTTGAAAACAGCCGACTCCGTACAATAAGATGATAGATAACATATCAAAACCAGCATGCAAGGCTTTTAAAACTTCACATTTGGCATTGGGCAGCATCAATTATTTAAACGCAAACTGAATTAACAAAATATTCAACATATGTTCTTTTTAGATTCTGCTAAATCGGATGAGGCCTCCAAAAGCTGATTTAAGGGTCAATTGTTGAAAGAGAGTGCAGGCATCCTCTGGAAGGGGTCACATTAAAAGGCAGAGGAGGTGGTCAGCTTAACGTAGCACAGGACACTCAGCTCCCAGAGGAAGGGTGATTAATGCCTACACCTAACCCTGACCTCATCAGACCCTGCTGCCACCATCTGCTGGCTTAATTCCTCCGCAATGCCTGTATTTGCTGCCTCCTCTGACAAAGGATGGGGGTGGGGAGGAAATGCTCCCTGCGCCGCACCAGCTCGCTGGTTGGCTGGCTGGCCCCAGCAGAAGGCATCTGTTGCTCATGGTCTGGCAGCATCTGCTACTATTTCTCACTTTCCCCACCATGCTGTGAGATACGGTTTCTCCCAAAGGTGGCCTTTCCCTGCACGTTGTCAATCCCGGCATTGTCTGCCCCGCCTGTTCCCACGGTGCCGTCCTCGCTGCCATGCTGCCGAGCTTTGCTGTCTGTCTGTCTGTAATCCAAGATATTATGTGATTGATTCATGCCATTAGCCCTTCCCTATGCACTGGGACATTCAATTAGGCTCAGAGGCAGGCAGCTCTGATTGGGAGGGTTTCTATCCCGGGAAGCTTGAGGGCTTGGGATGGTCCACAGGGTGCTGGAACAAACAAATCTAATGTCCAGAAAGAAAATAGNTTTGGCAGGACTGCTTTCACTTCCCTGGATTTTCTTTTGAAATGCTACATAGGATGCATTGGTTTTCTCAGGATTCTGATTCAGGTATTGAGCATTGTAACAAGTATGTATCAATACTATTATTCAAGTATCTATTTTTGAAACACCTTCTGTTGAAAGGATATGGCTTGACTGATGATCCACACAGCATCCCAAGCTGTCACTTTCCTGTCTACTCCAGGCACATCCACTGCTTCTGGGGACTTTCAGAGCTAGCATCTGCCCATCCTCCCATAGCTATTTCTAATTCTAATGCTATCTTTAGTCACAGAATGAGTAGAGAATCAAGGGCGTTGGGTTCTCTTGTTCTGGACATTCAGAGTTCAGGAGAGGCCTCACACCTAAACGCCACCCTCCCTGTGGAATGGTCACAGAGCAACATAAAGAAGAAGCTGCTGTTGCCTGGATCTTCTGTGTTCTACATGTGTCTCACATTCAAGGCTCTAAAACTACTCAAGTGTTTTGCATACAATGGAAGACCATGAAGTAAGTGCTAAAGAGGAAGTTNCAGATAGGACTGAACCACACAGGGAGAACTTTAAAAAAAAAAAAAGTACTGATTTCCTTTAAAAGAATTTAAGGTAGGGAGAGAATTGAATTTAATGCTCACAGTAATAATATACCAAGTACTCAGTAATTCTTGAATATTCTAAATTTGTAGGTAAGTAGCAATTTGTATTCACTGACTCTTCATTGACCCCATGCAAATAAGAATATGCCTTGGCACAGTCCTGGCGCATAGTAATGTTTCCCTAACAACTAATAGACAGAACTCCTGTCTGACTTGAGCTACCAAAACATTGTGACTATAAACTATGGAGGAAAAATTAATATATAACATGCAAGGAGAGAACCACAGCTCCACTGCTCTCCTGGGTGATCAAGAACATGGATTTGTTCAGCCTGCCAAAGCAGNTTGAAACTCCAAGTCTAAAGCTACCATGAAGAGCTCTCACTTAGAAGAAAGCTGCTCATAACAGTCAAGGTACAAGCATGCCACATCACAAAGCAGGGAGCTTTCCAGTACAACCTTCTGCAGAAGTAACCTCCCTCTTTCTGTTCCCTTTTGAGAGCCACCCAGCTCTCTTGTACAGTGGATCCCTGGGAGCAGAAATCCTGCTCCCCATAGCTTCCAGGAGCACTATGAAGAAACCATCAATAAAGTCACCTTAACCCCAAGGCCCTCAAGTCTCTCTTGGTGAGGACTGGGTATCATCTGGACATGTGGGTGCCTGGAGAATGTGTGGTATGATTAGTAGGACGGGGCTCAAGAAGCAGAGACCCAAAGAAATCTGTCTTGGTTTGTCCTAGAGCTCTCATGGGAAGAAATTAAACTTGAAGGAACATTGTCAAACCATGCTACTAACAAGTACAGAGTGAGCCTGGAAGGCCACATTTCTATGGACATTACCTAATCACTCCACATTTACCCGCTGGAAGCAGGCTGAGTACAACCTAGCCTCATTAGTANCAGGACTCCGTCATCATGGATTACACAAATCTTTCTTGTGTATAACCCTCACCCCTCAGCAATAGAGCAAAGAAGGGTCTACAGTGGGGGCCCAGCCACATATACATATCCTATACTAACCACCAAAGTCTCTGAAACAAGTACAAGTGATTTCACTTTAGGGACAGGGATATGACAACCCTGGCCACTCAGATACCTCCTGGGCATGGCAAGAAGCAGTAGGGCCAAGGGATAATCCTCCATATAAGGGACAAGATGGCTGGGCATAGTGTGAACACAGGGTAGGCNATGCCTACAGTCTTACTGACATGAAGTTGGTGCAGAACCCATCTTTTCATTTTANTCTGGGTCAGGTGCTAAAGTCAGTAGTGAGGACCAAGAGCTCGAGGAGCCTACCCTCCATTCTTCCTAGTGCCAGCTTGCTGCCCTCAGTGCCAGCTCAGACCCAAGCCAGACCTAAACATTAGCCTGTACATTATTGTTAGGAGTAATTGAATATCAAGTATGGCCAGCTGACTCTTCTCAATGAATGAAAGAGATGATAGGTAGGTAAACTGAAGCAGAAACCATGAAATCACAATTTATAGTTTAAGCCACTCATGNTATTGGAGGTAATGAGAGTGCCCTCATTCACATACAGAATGGCACAGAAGGGCAGACAAGAATGTAGATGGTGAGTTACATGCCAGCTGCTCCCAGTGGGCATGACAGGGTCATCATGGGATTAGTTGGTATGTCTTCCTTTGCTTCACCTTTCATTACTTTGAGAAATCACCCAAAATGGGGTCTCTTTGGAATGTTCTCTGCTTTTCCAGGGCCCCACCATAAGGCACCCTGCAGAAGCAACTTTACCACAGGCAAAGCATGAACAGCAAACCCCTCATAGCCATTCAGAACCCAAAGCTACATTGTTGGCCTTATGGCCCTAGAGGAAGCACCTCAAGATGCCAGGAAAAAGTGCCTGGCCTCTGCACCTCCAGAAAAACACCCAGAGGAGTCCTATGAGTGTGGCAGCTCCTTAGACACCCACATGCCAGACTGTCTTAGCTGAGGTTCCTAATGCTGTGATGAAACACCATGACCAAAAAGCAAGTTGGGAAGGAAAGGGTTTATTTGGCTTACACTTCCAGATCTTAGTCCATCATTGGAGGAAGCCAGAACAGGAAGTCCAGCAGGGCTGGAACCAGGAGGCAGGAGCTGATGCAGAGACCATGAAGGATACTGCTTCCTGGCTTGCTTCCTCTGGCTTGCTCAGCCTGTTTTCTTATAGAACCCAGGACCACCTGACCAGGCATGGCACCACCCACTATGAGCTGGACTTTCCCTCATTGATTACTAATTGAGAAAATGCCTTACAGCTGGATCTCATGGAGGTGTTTCCTCAGCTGAGGCTCCTTCCTCTCTGATGACATTAGCGTGTGTCAAGTTGACACACAAAACCAGCCAGTACACAGACTCAGAAAGCCAACACCATGGGAGTCTGTTAACTTTCCTTGAAGGTTATTAGAATTTCTTTCTATGAAGAAATTGTCAGGGAAATTGTCAAAACTCTAGACCTGGCTACAGGCTATAGTCTTGTGTATTGGCTTGGGGCAGGCTGGTGGCCCTCATGATGGAGGTGATGGTGTTGGATACATTTATCAATAGCTAGCCTGTTTTGGATCTACTATGCTATTTATAGAAATGGTCTATTCATCTCACTGCATTCTATGAGAAGGTGGAGATGGTTTTTAAAAGGCAATGTTTGAGAGAAGAAACAAAGTTATAGGGAGAAGACACTTTTTAAATACCAGGTAGAAAGTCATATAACAGGAGGAAAACTTTTGGATTCTGTGAAACCATGTGCTTATAATTTTGAGCTACTATGTTTCAATTAAGAAGTTTCCTGATTTNCCCACCCAACAATGAGTCCCTATTCCAGCATGCTAGGACAAAGGGTGACAAGTCCTACTCAACAGGGCTGTTGTGTTTAGGTAATTGATTTGATGAACTGAAAAGTCTAGGGTAAAAGAGAAGGAGTGAGCAAAAGGCACTGAGTGCTAACTGACTGATTCATGGTTCCCAGTGTAGACTTTCAGCAAAAGGCAAGTCATGGTCCCTAGGACACAAAGAGATTCCCAAAAATCACCCTGAACCTCAAGCAGGATCCACAAGGGCTTCCCTTANTCCTCTTGTCTTTGATGGAGATTCCTACAAAGCCATTTATTTATGGATCCAAGCCACAGTATTGCTTTTTGTTCCAGACAAAAGTGGTCTGTAAGATGTTACATCTCTGTATCCCATAGTTTGACTCTTGACAGATCTTATGACTTTAGGTCTGGTGAGAAACCCTTTCCTGAAGATTTAGGCATGTGCCCCCAGGAATGGCCCTGAGCAATGTCCCAACATGGCTGGCAATGCTCAGAAGACCAGGAACCCTGCAGGCACAGCCCAAACCTTGGGATCTCCTTTATCCCCTCCAATAGAGTGAACTCTATAGCATGTATGATAAGATGAAGCTTTCCAGCACAACCCTAGCTCTCTGGAAGCCCGTGTGGACCTAGCTTTGGACCCTGGAAAAACAGAAGTTATTTCAAAGTCAGAATTTGNGGACCTACTGAGAGGCAGATGGGGAACATCACAACTCANGGCTGCTCATTATTCATTAAGCATGTGAATTCACTAGACATTCTGCTCCCTGACAGAAAAAAGAATATAGCCTCTACACACAGAAGTCAGGTACTATGTAGGTGATGTGAGTTGAAGTCACGTTTGACAATTATAACACAAAGCCAGGATTTGAAAATTTAATCCTGTATACTTCTGGGTGTTCTTCATTGAAATTTACAAGAGAACCAAAATATAATATCATCTATTTGTCCGTTGCATCCAAAATATTGTGTAAGGAACCACATGGTTATGGAGCTGTGTGTTACTTATGAGTTTTCAACTCCTATTACATTTGGTCTCCAGCTATGAGTTTTGCCAGCTAGCAATGGCAAGCCAAGAGCCCTGCAATTATCCTTGAAAAGTCATGATAAATAAGCCACTCATTTGTCTGTGGCAGTACAGATACCACTGAGAAACAGGTGGGACCACTGTTAGCTAAGCAGCTGGGAAGGACAGGCTCACAGCAGTGTGGATGCTCCGTCTGTGGAAGCTAGAACAGCATGGGAAAGTGCCCTGACTGTCTTAGAAGCTGATTCCACATGGATAGAGGTCATGGATCTGACTGCAATGAAAATTCCTAATACATATATACTAACTCAGTAATTTTTTTATCTTTTAGGTTGGCTGACCACAAGCCAAATAAGTTCCAAATATGGTCCAGAACTGTTCTAGATTTAGGAAAGAGATGGAAAGACATTCATCTCTGGGGAAGAACAGACATACATCCTTCAACCTTGCTGGAGGAATATAAAACTTACACTGTAATTGGNTGGAGGCTTCCTAGAGGAGCAGATATGAAGGGTAAATGGGACTTTCTTAGGATCACAACAAGTTAGATACAGTTTGTGGAACAGAATTATTGGAGTTATCTGGAGCCAATAGGTCCTATCCAGCCAATGTGTAAAGCTTGCTGAGGAAGGCAGGCAAGCCGGAGTAGGTAACTCAGGGCAACCATGCAGGACTTGATATCTATCTACTGAGGACATATGGGCCACCAAGAACTCTTCTCCATTCACTGACTTAGACCCTAGCCGAGATCNCCACAGACTAGCAAGGTCTAGTTCTTTTGAACTAGGCACTATGGAAATGTTGAGTCTCAGGGAACATTTCTTTGTCCTTCAGCTGTGGAAGGCCATAGGCTCAGAGCCCAGAATCCACTCCCCCATCACACACACACACACACACACACACACACACACACACACCTCAGTCAGAAGCAAGGTGCTATCTGCTCCAGCATTTGGACAGGAGATGGGTCTATGTTGGTTAGACCACTCAGTAGCAGGAGTCATTAGCACCTTTAGTGTCTGGTTT
>LZPO01087404.1:81343-96926 GCA_001675575.1 Neotoma lepida | reverse complement strand
GGGAAAAGGAAGAGAAGACTGTCCCAGCATCATACAGGAAATTAGCCTGTACCAACTGTACCTGACAAATGACCCAGGGCTTAGAAAGCCCGAGGTCTTCAAATTTCCTAGTGAGTCTCTTCAGAAAGATCCCTGGAGATACTGTAAGACTGTTGCACTGACATGCTGAAAAAGGAAGCATTGTTGCTGGATAAAGACAGTTCCACATTCACAAGACATATCTGTTTCAACAAAAACACCAAGACACCAGATTTGACTATGTTTTCCTCAAAATAGGGGTTTTTAACTTCATTTTTTTTTAAAAAAAGGTCTCAGAAAAATCATAGAAAACTGTATCTCACTTAATTCTTTATTGTAGGCTTTACCTTACATGAAAAGGATAAAAAAGCAGAGCCAAGGCTGTTCTGAAATTCTGGACTATCTAGTTGTTATATTAAGGCTGATCAAACGCCAAGTCATTTCTCCCTCTCTACTGGAAGGGATCCTGGGCAGGAAGATTTAATGTGGCGAATGATTTACTTGCTATTTGAAGAATTCTCTCACAAGATATACAATCCCTCTAGTTTTTCCCAGACAGTGCTATGCTAGGAGCTGCTTAGGAAGTGACAGAAATGGAAGATACTCTAAATAAATAATTAGTGATTTCTAGAAACAGGTTCTTTCAACTTCCCCTGGGATTTAACACCTTAAATGCAAAGACTAAAGCAGTCTGTCCTTTCTGGCTTCTCCACCCTTTTCTCCTCTGCCTGATGCCTTCCTTCCTGGCAGAGAAAAGAAGAGGGGGAGATCAGAGAATCAGACCCAAGCCTCTGTCTGCACACAAGCCAGTGGAACTCTGATTGACTTGGTTGTGTTGCAGTGGAACACTGCTTCCAACAGAAGTCTAGAAGCAGACATCTGTCATATTGGCATCCACACACATTCTTTCCCTCTGAGAACCATATCCTGGTTTTGCTCTAGGAAAAAGCCCTGCATCCCATTATCATGTGCCTCCAGAAGCACTGAACCCCACCTCTGCTCTTCAGAGGCAGGGGACTTTGGGGACAGGGACAGAGACCTCTACTACCTGCAATTTAGGAAAGGAATCAGGTGACAGCTCAGTTCATAGCCATGAAGCAGAAAGTTTTATGAATGCAGCCATTCACCTGGGCAGCAGGATCTAAAAGCAGGANTGAAATCTGGTGGCATCAGTCAGCCCTGATTAAGCCACCTTGAAAACTANAGATCCCTGAGAAGAGTTGGAGACAAGAGTAGAAGGTGACTATGCTCAAAATACATTGCATGCACACATGAAATTCTCAAAGAATTAATAAAACATATTATATTGATTGTTTAAAGATCTCCATTCCCCTATCTTGGACGTCTCAGATACATTTATTAAATTCCTTTTGGTTCATGCTTAGTTCAGATCTTACCTGGGATTGATGTATGTTATCACCAAAAGAACTCTGGCCACTCCAGTTCTGAATCTAAACATGAATACACAACCACTGGAAACGGTTTTCTTTAAGAGCATTCTACCAGACAGTGATTGGGGGTTTTCGAATGGGCTGTGACTCAGGGAAATCTCCTATTCATGATGAATGAGANATGGAGAAAGAGGAAAATACAANCGCAAGGAAAGCAAGAAGTCTTCCACGAGGACAATCCAGGAATGANTGACAGCCAGCCTGCAGAGAACAAGCTCACTGCTGTCCTAAATAAGGAACTCAGTGGTTCCGGGGGCATCACGGGGTTTGCTGGCTGAAATGGCTGTGTACTTTTCAGAGAGTCTAAGTAAAGAACGCCCATTCAACACCCAGTATACATACTATAACATTTTCTAATATTAAACGCCTTAGCTTATATTTAGGTCAGCACAATGTGTTCATTGTTTGTCCACTGGGAGTCATGAGAATGCTGATATGGAAAAAAATAAAAAGAGGTACCTGCCAGTCTTCTTTCTTCATCTGAGCACAAATGAAGAAACTGGCTCAGACGGGAGTGGGGAAGGACCACCCAACTGTGAGTCTGTTCTAAACGNGGTTCTACACATCTGTTTTAATACCTGTTAATTGTTTCCCCAAAGTGAACTTTTTAAAATGCCTCTCGATTTATGACTTAGGAGCAAGAGATGCAGGGGTAAAGCCANTGGGGAGAGTGAATGCAGTACACCATGCCACCACCACCAAGTGGCAGAGGATTTAACCAGCAGGGATAGCTTGAGGGGGCCACAAATAGCTTTTAACTTTCTCCCAGCAATTATAAGGTCATCTTGTGGTTCCACAAATTCCCAAGATAATGGAATTAAAACTGGGGAAGTCAACACAACAAAAATGTGGAGGGTGAAGGGATTAACTGTGGAGTACAGTATAGCCAATTAACGGCCACGAGGCATCTTCCAATGAGTGAAGCTCCTAGCATTAGCAATGCCAGGTAAGTCAAGTGCTACCCAACAGGCCACAGTGAGGATAAGATGGTTTAGTGAAGACATGAGTGAAGGAAAGATGTCAGACACACAGTTAACTGATGGAAAGAATTCCAGGCAGAGAGAACAGCATGTGTAAAGGCTCTGGGGCCAGATCATGTTTAGATTCTCAGGTCAAGCAAGGAAGCCAGTGCAGTGCAAACAGGAGCAGAGAGCAGAGGTGAGTGAATGTGACTGCAATGGAAAGAATGAATCAGCCTTGTCGGGCCTTACAGGTCCCAGCCAGGCTTGGAATTTCATCTACACGGACTCATTTGGAAATTAAAGGGAAAGAAGTATGATACACCTCATGCTCNAAAATGGTCTTTTACTGTGGTTACTTCATGAAAATCAGATGACAGCTAGGCAAATGGACAAGGGATAAGGGTTGAGCCACAGCAAAAGGTGCCATACAGATAGATGCATGTATGCATACATGCATACATACATATGTGGATAGGAACATACACGGGTACAAAGATACATGGCTGATAGAGATAGGAGAAAAGCTAGAAACATATGTGCATATATGTCTGTGTATATATACATACAACATATTTGCATGTGTTCACTTAAACATACATGTATATAAATATGCTTATCAAACACATGTGTTTCATTAAATAGTCTTTATAAATATTTAAGAAACTTATTTTTCTTCTTGTGAAAAAAAAATCATTGTGTGAAGATTTACATAAGTTCTGAGTTTTCCAAACCTGATTGGCACAGAGAAGGCACAAATCTAAAAGGGAAAGCCCGTGCGCAGTGGATGGGCAGATACACCTTGAAGACAACATCTCTACAAGATCAGCTCCAAAGAGGCACCAACAAGAGGCTGGCTGGAAGGCACAGGGAGGAGCCCGGCTTCCCTTCCCCTTCCTTACCGCCCCCAACCTCCCAGGGCCGCATCTCCTCTGTCCGATAGCTCCTCCCTGGACAGCCATAGCCTACTTCTAGCTCCTCCTGCATGGCCATGCTCTGGGCACCCAGGCCCCTGCCCTGTGCCCCTGAGACCCAACAGCAGGAGAGCTTCTGGCTGAGGCTAGCCAAGTTCAGAAGACTTGGAATCCTTGATGTAAAAACATACATGCAGATTAAATAAATATTATGAGTTCTCTAAAATATCTTGTGATTTCCATTGGTTCTGTGTCCCAACTGATAAACACACACACACACACACACACACACACACACACACCCTTGAGCTTCATTTCAAACTTATGTTTCTGAGTGGCTGGTCCCTATGCAATAACACACTCTAAAGATCAATGTTCCCTACCTACCTACAGGAGAGCGAATCCTCCAGCTTATATCAGCCACTAGTATTTTTACATTCTGGAAATACTGTTTATACACCGCTCCACTCCATCTGTTTGGAAAGAGAACCAGAGAGCCCTGAAGACGATCCTTTTCCAGAAAAGAAGAAAAAATACGGAGAGAAAGAATCAAAGTGTTTTTGGCAACTGCTAGGCACACCTGAAGAAAGTGTATTCATTTCCTGCGGCTACTGTAAGAAGTCACCGTGAGGTTGGAGGCTGAACACAATATAAATGTATTTTCTGCTGTTCGCATGACCAAANTCTGAGACGGATCTCAATGGCAGTGTCACTGTGCTTGCTGCCTTTCTCCTGAAGATGCTAAGCCTCTGCTGCCTTGCTTTTTCTCTGACTCAAGAAGCTGCATAGACTCCTTGGCTCATGGCCCTTCCCTCTGTCTTCAAAGCCTTCAGATACAGCTGACTGGATCCCTCCCATGCTTCTCTGCCTCTGGTTCTCACCACCTCCTCTTCCATTTATGAGGTTTCTTGTAATTAATTGGGTTCATACAAAAAATATGAGACAACCTGTCACTCAGTTAGCTGGTTAGCACTTAATCTTAATTCCATCTGAAATGTAATTGTCCTTTGCCACGAAATCTAACGTATCCTGTGAATTGGGATAAAGAAATTTCAAGTGACTCTTGCTCTGTCTACCACACAGGATTAGAAAGTAGGATGGACCGGCAACTAGAAGGTGATCTATGAATATACCAGCTTGGGAAACCCAGCCAAGGTGTGCAGAGAGTGGAAAAGATGATGGGCCAACTGAGAACAAAATAAGGGAATCTTCTGGTCACTTCTAGAGTTGATTAACTGCAGGGTAGTCTGACAAAGCAAGCATGCCCCATTACTCTTTATGTTGTTTCAGTATAAGACACCAGTGCTCATAAGTCAGGGGGAAAGAGTTATGCAGATTAAGGCTATCCAAGAGTTCTCTGGCACTTTCTGCAGTCTGCACTCAGAACATTTGATATCCATGCTGTATAATAGTTTCTGTAAATTAAACTTCTTAATCTAACTTTATGATAAGAGGGCTTGTCCTGTACTTCAGGCATTCCCTGGAGTGCAACATCCCAGAAAACCAATTACCTGGAGGAATTCAGAAAACGTGCACGGACTAATAACAACTAACAGGTGTAGACAAGGTAGCTCTCTGCTTAGAACACTTGCACCCCTTCTGCAAAACCACTGTGGNTTGAAAAGAGGCTATTAGGCCCATTTTAAAGATGTGAAATACAAGGTTCAAAGTTTACGTTCCAATCTGCATATAAGGGAAGCATATGAGGAACTCTGACTCAAAACCGTAACTTCTGATTTCAGGTCCACCTTTTTTTAAAAAAAAATCTACTTATTTTTCTTATTTTTATTTGTTTCCCTTTTTAATTTTGTGTGTGTGTATGTGAGTTTGCAGACCCACATGTGTAAGAGTGTACAAGTATGTGTCAATGTACATGTGCAGCAGTTAAGAGAAACCTAAGGCGTTTGGTCCTAGCCTTCCACCTTGTTTGAGAGAGTGTTTCCTTGTTGTTTTGTCTCTGTGGATGCCAGACGAGTTGGCCTGAGAGCTTCCAGGAACTCACCTCTCTCTATCTCTGTCTCTTCAAGGGAGCACTGGGATGGCGGACAGTCACACTCCATGTCTGCCTTTCCCACGGATTCTGGAGGTTCAAACTCAAGCTTTCCACACTTGCANAGCAAGCATTTTTATGTAACAAGACATCTCCTCAGCCCCAGGTTCACACTCTTTATCAAAATGCCAGGTAACTGTAAAACTCAAAGTACCCTGGGGTAGGGTAGAGCCATGATTTAACTCAAATATTTCTTCAGCTCCAGCAATTCTCAAAAGTCTCACCTCAGCAGAGGCTTTCATGTGTTAGCACAAGGAAGGAAGACACCCACCTGTACAGTGAGCAAACCAAAGCAAACATGGGACCCTTTTGCAGCTGATTATTAAGTGTCAATTATGCAGAAACATTTTTGAGACAAGAGCTTGCTATGTAGTTTAGGCTAGCCCTGAACTCAGGGCCCTCCAGCCTTGGCTTGGGTGCTCGCATTATGAGTGTGTTCCACCAAGCCCAGTGGCAATGACATTGATGATGCATTTAGATACGTTTAATCTCAATGACTCTTGAAGCAAAATGGTCCATGAGAAAGAACCAGCACTGTTCTAGGAAATCACCATAGCCACAGAGGCCAGGAAACAAGAGTCATTTGTCACAGCAGAAATTCACCTGGCTCCTGACAGCCCGNTNTATGTCCTTGGAAACACGGCTTGCCCTCCCAGTCTCATCCTCATCTATCTGTTAAAGAGGAGTGGGAATGTATCCACCTGTGAGGCTAGATGAGTGGGAGCGTGTCTACTTACACACATTTTAAGTTTATCCTCCTTGCACCCAAAGGTGTCCTGTGGAATCAGCATGTAAAAGCACTTACAACAATTTATAACCCAAGCTCCCAAGAGACAGGAACATTCTTTGTTCTCAGAAGTCTGGAGTCTTAACACACAGAAAGCTCCCCTTTGTCCCTTTAGTTTGTTGAGTCTTTATTGGCAGCTAACAAACCATCGCCTTTTGAATGTCTATTGTATGCCAGAGCACTGGTAAGGAATGAGATAGACAAGGTCCTTGTTTCTGTGTCACTTACCATCCAATGAGGGAATGAGTAACCAGGGTAACCTTGAAGAATAACATATACTGTGAGGAGAATAATGCAGCTGAGCAGGGCAGAACTGGGAGATCTTTATATAGCCCAGGATTGTCTACTGGAAGGGTCTAAACTCCAGCCAACACCTGAAGACTTGATAAGGAGACACCAGCAACCTAGGGATTGGAGACCAAGTATCCCATCAAGAAGGAGTGAGACTAAAAAGGTCCTGCACAGGGGGACAGTATGGCCTGGTTCCAGAACAGAAATTATCCCTCCAGTATCCATAACATATACCACATGAATTTGCATATTTGTTAAAACTGAAGATAAATTACATTGTCAAGGACTGAACCACCTTTCCATTCTTAGAGTGAATTCTATTCAGTCAAGGCCTATGTCCCTTTATCATATAATAATTTATATGTTCATTTCTCTGCTTGGTGGCCGTGTTTAAACCCAGCAAATGGCACACAGTTGACATTACATGTTGAATGAATGAATGAATGAATGAATGAATGAGAAGTGCAACTCAACCTGATCTCAAAGTAATCTTTTAAGCCTCTTGCCAATTAAAATGCTGGATGAGAGATCGTGACCACCCCAGAGAGGGCTTTTATGTTTCATGGGCATCTGGTATAACTGACTCTTATTTTTCTATCAGTCAACCCCATAAAACCCTCTTCCTCTCTCAACAAACGATTTCCTGTGACTTTGATTGGACCAGCTCTGCTTCCCCACTCCCATCACCATTTCAAGTCAAAGAAGTGTCTACATATCACCTTAGCCTATCAAGAGCTCACCCAATCCCTGCTTTAGGCNGGGGCATGGGTCACAGCTTTGAACAATGGTGTCTCTAGGCACACTCTACAGACACTCTTAAAAGGCATCCCCAAAACATGTAGGGGGCTGTTATTTATCATCTGGAATAACAGCCCACCTGAGAAGGAAGCAAGCAGAGATAAGCATGGTGGAGGGAAGAACACAGAAGCCTGCTGATACCCATTGAGCCTGACACGGCTTTCCCTGAAGCCCATGACCCAACAAATTTCCTTGTAACATATGCCAATAAATCATCCTTTGGTTTAAAATTAAGTTCAACTTTTCTCACTTGAAACCACCTACATATGTGAAATGTATACTATATATACATGTACATGTATGTGAATTAATATGTGTGTTACTTCATTCCCCTGTAAATACGCTTTGTATAGACTTCTTTTTCTCTTCTTCCAAGGTGTCTCACCACATAGACCAGGCTGGCCTCACACTCACTATGAAGACCAGGCTGGCTTCCCAGTCACAGAGATCTGCCTACCTCTGCCTCCTGAATGCTGGGATTAAAAGTGTGCACCACCATGCCTGCCTAGTAAACTCTTAAAATAAAGGTTGAAAATAATTTAAGGCAGGCAATCCTAACTAGTGAGTACTTTGGGAAAAAAAATCAACCTTCTTTTTTTAATTAATGGCAAGATCAGCCATTAATTAAAGATCAGTCTCTATGGTGAATGATAATTTCAGACTGAAAATCCCAAGTTAGGTGCAAAGTTGCTTGTTAAACCACAGAAACCAATGGTTTCCAGAGCTGCCTTCACCAGAGTGGTGGTTCAATCCCTTCCAGAGGCATCACCCACTATGAAAAACCCAAAGCTTTTAGGCTTTCAAGCAGACAACCCTAGCAGTCTTCTGTTCACCTGGAGTCCCAAGGCCTCTACACTGACTCAGTGTAGAGTAAAATGGTCCTGGTATAGCCTATAAAAATAAAAAATAAAACGTGTTCAGATGTCTAGAGCCCCTGAGTGACTTCGCCAGAGCTCAGGCAGGAATGTGGCAAGTGTTCTGTGAGGAAGATGAAGACAAGATAGGCCTGCCTGTCAGCCCACTGCTTCTGGGATATCTGGGGTGAATGGAATATGTTTCCACCAGCNGCTCAAGAGCATTGCAACCCAGGGAACTGGGCCATTTTTTTCCTCCAGGTCTTCTGGATGGAGAGCATGACCAGTGTGACCTCAGGAAATCAGACTCATCTCCCACTTGGTGCCAACAGGCAGACTCCTAGAACCCTCTGATTGTTCCCCAGAGAACTACTTTAGAGCTGCTGGGGACTTGCAATTCCTCTTTCAGACATAATCTTGAAATAAAAGACCATATTCAAATGAATGACAACTGAGTTATNGCTTTCTCCTTAGGGTCCTCCATGTTGACGTGCAGAATAAAAGGGAGGCACTGAAGGAAAATGAATAAGCCAAGCAAGGTACCTTATGTCACCAACTCTACACAAACAAAGCCTTTAAAATGGCACTGTAGTTCATCGTCATACAGTGTTTTGGAAGGAAGCAATATTGAGCCCATTCTGCAGATGGAGAAATTGAGGTTTCCTGACATCAACGTATCCAAGATCACCCAATGAGCATGCTGTGGATCTTGGCTCAGAGATGAAGGCCTGCCCTACATCGCATCACTTCAGTCTCCTACATCACTACAGTCTCTATCTCTGTTAAGAGCCTGCTACAGAAATGCATTTGAGAACCAAGAGTATTTCAGTTAGAGAATGGGCTTTATTAATATAAGCAAGCTGGTACCAGACGTAACAAAGAAAAACTGAGAACCCATTTGACCTACCTCTTAGGTCTCCATCCTCCCTACAGGAATATATNTTATAAATCCAAGTCACCTATATACAGATCAATTGTGGGCACTTCAGATCAATAAGTTAAGAATTTTTCTGTTGGGAATATAGCTCAGTGGTTGAGCACTTACCTAAGGTCCTGAATTCCATCCCCAGCTTTGAAAAACAGAAAAGAAAGAAAACAAACAGCTGGCCTGGCAGGGCACATCTGTGATCCCTGTACTCTAGAGGCTGAGGCAGGGGGAACTGGGCCTACCTGCAGGAAATGTTAATTGGGAAGAAAGGGGTATTTTATTTGTGAAGTTTCTTTTCTGCTCAATGTTTGTATCAGGCTCTGTTGGTGCTTGCTGCCACAAACCTGGGAAGTATTTCCCTCATGCTGTTGCAAAAAGCTAGCAAAGGGAGAAACACTACCCCAAACAGTACATGTAAGCCACAATTCTGGCCACTGCACACCAGTTACTTTCCGAAATGAGTTTAGCCCAGAGGTCACAAACTGGTAGCAAGTTGGCTGCATGCAGCCCACAGATGGGTTTCATTTGCTCTGCAGTATTGGCCTACACAGTGCTTTTTAAGGAACCAAAATCTGTGGCCAGTACTAAAACTCAGTACTAAAAATCAAAACCTGGTTTCCCAGTTTCTCTTACAGAGTAAAGACCTGATGATCCCGGGGTGGTGTGTAGCCGGAACAGGGCTGCAACTGCACCCAGCTCAAGGGAAGTGAGCTCACTGGAGACCAACCCCTTCTAGCAGTGTGCTGCTTTCATTTATCTGACCCACATGGGCCCTGATGTCACCCGAGTTTGTTTACAATACGAAAGAGATGCATGTGGGTGACAAAGTCTTCCTTACNGGGCTCCTCCTAAACCAATCCAAATGAGACAACATCATCACATCCTTGATAAAGGTGAAGGCACAAGAAAGCAAAAGGATTTCAGAAATGAGGACAAACACTCCTCAGCCTCATTTAGACTTCTGCTTAGGACACTCACTTCGTTAATAAACATGTCCACTTTTATTATCTCATTTATNCCCCCAACAAGTCTATCAGGAAGAAATTACTGTCAGACAAAGTGAACCTGAGTGATGTTATATAAGCTATGCACTGGAGGATCATTCAGCTGGTATGNTTCCATGTCTGGTGTGAACTCAATTGCATCCAGAGTGATGAATGACCACTGCAGAGCCAGACCATCTGATTCCACCTCAGGACCCTTGCACTCACTCTTCCTTCTGCTGGGAACCTCTCCAACTGGATCTTTATATATGTGTGGGGAGGAGTGAATCTTACCCTTTCACTTTGTTTACATAATTTCCATCACGTGGTCACCTCAAAATAACACCCTTGAATGCACAGACATATGTGTGCTCACATACGCACACACATATACATGCATACTGGCACACGAACNTACACTAACACATTCACACATCATGAGCTTCAGCTTAAAGGAAGCTCTAAGCGACTCAGTTGCAACAATGGCATTTAGGGCATCTTAGAAACACAGAAGCCCACCNCGCCACCCCCTCCCCGAGATCTGCAGCATCAGAATCCAGGTGAAGAAAGATGTCTTAGCAGGCTTAACATTCAAAAGCTGGAAACTGCATAAGGGTCACCCGAGAGAACTACAAACCCTCATGGGTGTGCTTTCCATTCTCCAAGAGCCACTTTTAAAAGGTAAAAAATAAGTGAAATTGGGGGGCTGAGGATGTAGCTCGGTGGTGGAACACTCACCGAAGACCATGGCTTCAGTCTCCTAGAAGTGTCAACAACAACAACAAAAGCACAGAATCAATATAATAATGTACATTGTTTAGCTCAATATGAATGCTAAGATTTCTGTATGACATAAACAGAAAATTACTATTGAGCAACTTTTCATTCTGTATATTTCATGCTTCTGGCATATTCCAATTTGGCCACTTCAGCTGTACCAGTCACGTGTAGCAGTTACCACACTGGACAGAGGAGCTCTGGATCTTTAGTTAGCTGAGTTTTCCTTACATCCCTCATCAAAGCCAAACATTCACTACACGCCGTTTGGTTTGCTTGCTTGCTGTCCCCCCACCTTCTTCTTACTAAACTGATGGCTTCGGGCTCCATCCATCTCACGTTTCACCTTATCCTCCATTTCTAAAACAGTACTAAGTGTACAGTCAGCAGTAATTAAGCATTTTTTGAAAGACTTGAAAGGGGAGCTTCTCTTTTAGTATTAATGAGTGGCAATGTGGTGTAGGCAAAGAAACAAAGCTACCTGCAACTGGACAGATGCAGGTTCAATCTCAGTTAGGGTAGCCACCAAACNTAGGACCTTGAGATCTCACTTACCTCCAGGAATAAAGGAAATGTGGCCATAAAACAAAACCGCTGCTGTTTAGCTCACAGCATAATCTCAACACTGCAATGAATAACACATCTATAGAGTGCCAGCNGATANGATGGCTGGCATTCCATAAATACCAGCATCTCCTGTCCTCAGTATTCTCTCCAGACACCAACGGAGAGTGCTGCTGCCAACCACTGGTCCCTCTCCACTAGGGAGTAAGAGCTGGGCATCCCTCAGTGTGCAGCGGGTTTTTCGGGTTACTCCACTCTCCCAATAAGACATAGGACCACAGAGCATCACCTTGGAGCTANGTGGCTTCTAAAGCAAAAGGCCATGGTCACTATACATGTGAGTCACAGGAGAGGCAAGTGCTCCTATCCCTCTGTCATTGTGATGAGTTCTGCGGTTGTAGCCAGGGGTCTGCCCCAAGGTCCCATCCCTTAGAAGGGTACAAGGTCTCTGCCAGGACCACTGTATCAGTTCCTGTAGAATTTGCATGTGGCTTTGCCTTTTTGGAGAGAGGTATAGAAAGGCAGAAGAGGAGGGCTTGATCTACCAAGCTTATTAACCATTGATTGGGTCAGTCCACCACAGAGGCTAAGCATCTCTGCAGCCTGAACACACACATCCTAATCCACTAGTCTCGTGCCCTGAAAATTGAATGTATATATTCTAATCTCCGATGTGTTTTTTATATCCTATTCGATCAACAGCATAGGTGCAAAGCAAAACCCGGATTTAGGGACAACTGGAGTGATGCCACAGAAATGAACTTGCTAAGGCTGATTTGTGAGGTAGGAGGGGAGCCCAAACCAGCTGCACTGACAGCAGCCCCAGCTTCATCTCAGCTCTTCCTGCTCAAAGCACAAAATCCAGGACCACTTGCAGAAACAGTGGGCAATGGGGAGCACATTTAAAACAATAAATAAGTAAAGGAATAAATGGTCAGATAAATAAATAATGAAATTTTAGAGCTTTTATTTAACCTGTGCTTCTTCAATGAAGCCACCAGATTGTAGACAGCAGACATGGTGCAGGGAAGTTCAGGTTCTGCCATTTAAAGAGTCCAGAGTTGCTCAGGAAACCAAGACAAAGGGTTTCTGCCACTAGTTTGAATTGAAGCCACTATTCACATTTCTACATTAGGATGTGGCCATCATCCCTTCTTCCTACGTGGGAGAGAGGCTTAGGGCAAGCATGAAAAGACAAGGCTAATGAAGTCTCACAAATGTCCTCAAAGCATGGTTGTCTCCAATGAGGCTGGGAAGCACACTGGGCTCCTGTGAGCCTCGGGAGCTTCCTGGAGTCTCCATCAGCCACATTTCAGTGGCTACCGAATCCCTCCCTATGAGACAGCCACACACTTCCATGAAGCTTGCTCTTAAGAGAGAGTCCTCTCCTCACTTCCAATCAGCACCATTTGGCCTTGTGCAGCTCTGTATGGCAAGAGGTTAAGGCCAGGGATGGAGGAACAGGAGACATCAAATGGTTCTCTTACCTGGGATCAAGTGGACCTTGTTCTGGATTTACTGTTTGTGTTTAGTAGTTCTACTAAGGGGTACCAGATACTAGCGCCAAGCCACACAAGCCACAAGTATTGGCTAGGATCAGGAGGCTAAGANTATCACTACACTGTATANCTTCAGTAGCCATGTTGTGAGAGTGAGGTAGCTTATGTATCCTCCCCTCCCAGTTTCAGTGTAAGAGAACCTAAGAAATCTGTGGTCCTCTTTCCNTTCATACAGAAAACTCTCCAGATCCCGGGATGGGATTTCCTAGCTCCAGCATTCCTGTCAACTTTATTCATCGTCCAAATAAAGGACTCCGTTCTGTAGCTCTCCTGCAGCAAAGCCACCCAAAACACACACTGCAAGATTTGATCTTTATGCCTCTCTTAAAGGGCATGTGACACCTCCCACAAGAGGCACAGCTTTAAAATTAGAACTGGGGGAGGGGGGGGCACAGTTACCCTCCTATGGCTAAAGCCACCCCACAGANGAAATCAGGACATGCCTGTAGCTAACCAGTAAATGCCTGAACCCTTCCCAGACATCTTCCCCTGTCTTTATTTTGCTGTTGTTGCATTAATCATCCTAACACCTTTTTAATTATAATCACAAACTGGAAGCCATGGCTTGTGATGTTATAAATACGGATTTTTCCAGTTAAATTAGGCACTTGCTGTTTTATGTTTTGATAGGAAGGGACTGTTTGAAGCCTCCTAAAATATCCCAATTAGTTCTTGCTGTTGAAACAGACAAGACATTAACAGACACATTCCCCATCTCAGTGTGATATGCTGGAATGTTTATGCCTGGGTGTACTTCTACCCAGCTTTTAAAGCACAAGGCAAATTAAAAAAAAAAAGTGGCAGAAATCAATCACAACACACATGCTTATTACATACTCCCAAAGTTACAGGCAAAACTTTTCCTAGGCTGTAATTTAAACCCAGAAAGCATGTCTCTCTGACGGGAAGGCAACCCTGTCACAGGCCCATTTTACCTGTTGGCTCTGTGGAACTGATAGCATCGCTTCAGCTGACAAGGGCTGTGTTTCTGTTTGACGGTTGCAATTAATTATTGAAATGTGACAGAGATGGGGCCACCCATCCAGATCTGTTTTCCAGAAAGATATGAAGAGGGAGAGGAGAGGGTGAACAAGAGAGAGAGGAGGCCTGCATTTTTGGCATGTGCACCAATGCTGTTTTGATGTCACAGCTGGCAGGAAGGGTAGATCATTAGCTACCTGACCTGCACTTAACTTTCTCCTGCTCCCTGCCTCCCATCAGCATCTGATGATGAGAAAAAGCTGTGTAACTCCTCGCAGAAGTAACTCCAATCTGTCTCCAAGGATGCTCAGACTAGAAAGGGCTCTGCTCAGGGCATAGACACTCTTAGAGCACCAACTGGCATCTAGAAACCTAGGCTCCTGGTGCTAAATCAGCCCACTGTTCATTCAGCCAAGAGGGACAGAAAGTCACAGAGGTAGGAAATAGCCCACCTTTACTAGAAAGCCAAAGCGCCTACACCGTCTGTTTTTTAAACTGTTCCTTTTGCTCTGACCTTAAAACCTGAAGTTGGATTCCAGCCACGCAAATGCTTTTGAGGGCGCTTTTGATTGATTCCTGGGGATCTCAAAGCCCCGTCGTCAATTAAGCTCTTCTGTCTCATTCCTCTGCATGTTCCCAACCTAGACGCTCAGAGCCCTGTAGCAACCTGGTCTGGGAAACACCCCGCAGGCAGGCGCGAGGGCTGGGGATTCCCAGATTTTGGAGCCTGGTAGATCCCGAGGCACCTGCTCCTCCTCTCGCCCCGAAATAAAGTGATCTTTTATCTGAACTCCTGCCCTCTCCTCCGCACCTGGACCCTGCGCAACCCGGCCACGGTTCCCACTGCCATCCCCCGGCTGCCCAGGCTATGGGCTCTCGGGACCCCTCAAGCGTCCCGCGCCCCGCAGCCTCCTACCTGTACCACTCCAGCCCCTTCTCGTAGTTCCTGTCGAAGAAGTGCGGCTCTACACCCACCGCCCGCACGTCCGGGTGGACGCGGATAGCCTCCAGCAGCGCGCGCGTCCCTCCTTTCTTGACCCCGATGATCAATGCCTGGGGCAGCTTCTTCTCCCCGTAATCAGGGGTGCTGGCGGGGCCCCGCTCCCCGCTCGCGTTGGTCGCCCTCGGGCCTGACAGCTCCTCAGTGGCGCTCGGCTCCTGCGCTCCGCGCCCCAGCAGCGCGCCCTGCGCTGTGACCGTGTCTCCTGGGGCCGGTGGGCTCCGGGACCATGTGTCCCGGGCGCCGCCGCCGCTTGCCAGTCCCCAGCCGTCGGCCGCGGGTGCCGTGAAGCGCTCGGGGGGCTCGGGCGGCGGCCCGTGGCTCGCGTTGTCCGGCGGTGGCGAGGAGGCGCCCGGACGCACGCGGGGCGGCGGTGGCGAGGAAGGTGGCGGGCTCGGCGGGGACTCCGCGGCGGCTCCTGGGGGCTCCTGCAGCGCCAGCGGGAACTGCAGCGAGCCCGAGCCGCCCAGCAGGCTGTAGCACAGGTAGGTGACGGACAGGGACAGGGTGCACATGAAGAGCAGCTTGCGCGCCGGCGGCCCCTTAGCGGAGGCGCCGGGCAGCGGCGGCGGCGCGGCGAGCGGCGGCGGCGGCGGCGGAGGCGGAGGCGGTGCGGGCCACCGGGCCATCGCGGCTCCCGGCTCGCGGCGGCGGCGGCCCCCGGCGCTG
>LZPO01087404.1:68772-81013 GCA_001675575.1 Neotoma lepida | reverse complement strand
GGAGAGAGGACGGGCGCCGAGGGGCGGAGGCGAGGGGGCCGAGCGCGTGCTCGCCGCCGCCCGGGGAAGGAGGGGTGCGCCTCGCGCGTGCCTGCAGAGGGGGTGCGCGGGAGCGGAGGCGTGCGCCAAGGCTGGGGCGCCCAGAAGAGCTGAGATCCTGGCCCCCGCCAGCCGCCGCCAAGCGCGCGCGGAGGACCCCGCCCCGCCCTGGCGCTGCACTCCCACGGGAGTCCGAGGTGCCCGCGCGCTCGCCAGCGTTCGCCAGCGCTCGCCAGACTCTTGGAGGGAATTGGAGCCCAGCGCCGGCCCGGGCCGTCGTTCACTGGGGAGCCGCAAGCCTAGCAGTGGCTAGTTCGCCCCCAGTCTACTCCGGTGGGACTATAAGCAAACTCAGCCCATTCCTGACCCTCTCTTCTGTGGTCCTTGTCCTGTCTCGCTTTCTGGAGCAGTTCCTTCCCCACACCTTCCCCACCCCAACTTCCACCTCTCCAGCCTTGTCTGGAAGCTTCTAATGGGTGGAGCTTTGACACAGACCCCCAANGTTTCCCAGACTTTTGCTCCTGCCCCATCACCTAGTGGGAGGTGGCGCTGTCCCCTACCCTGTCCCCTTAACCACAGNTGCACCCACCTGTGCCCTGTGGGAGGCACTGCGGACTAGGGGAGCTTGGGGTTCCCTGAGCTGATACAGACTGGGAAGGAACCCCATTCCTCCAAACACCGAATAAGAAGAGGGATGTCTGCGTGTCACTTCTCTGATTATTTTTAGATGCCTGTGCTCTACAGAGGTATTCACTCCTGCCCTCACGGGGTGGTATCGGAACGCTTTGGGAGATTCTGAAGTGGACTGTTTGCTGTTNCCTTTAGCTCAGGAAAGAGGGGGATGGAAGCTAGAATTCGGGGAGAGCCCATCTAGGGAGGCACTCTGGGAACCCTTCTTCCTGAGTACAGGGGCTGGCTGCTATGCACAGACTGCCAGCTTCCCCCTCTCCTGCTGGTGAGGCTGGCTTCTCCTGTTCTATTTGATCTCATAATGGGAACAATAGTTGAAAGAAAATGTATATAATGTCTAAATATTAACAAGATACCTAGTGCCAAAGAGAGGAAAAATGTTAATCAAATATGATGAAGAACGGGGACTTTTCCCTGGGTGAACAAAAGCTCACTGCTGCTCCCAGCTGGACATGAGTTTTCTACACCGCAGCTTTAGTTCAGATAAAGATTATTCCTTTATAATATATTTTTTATGGTACACAGGAGACTCTGAAATGTGGAGTCTGGTGTCCTGTAAATCACTCCCTGTAACTAGGGATGCTTTTTCAACCACCACACAACTGCATTACTGTGATGTTAATGGGAAGGGCCAGCTGAAGCTGCCAGAAACACAGGGCTTCCTCTAGCCCTCCTTCAACTCCAAGCCCAGCTTTGAGATTGTCAGCCAGGAAGTCTGGGTGTCTGGCAATGTTGTCACTGCCTTGGGTTGGTCTCATTTTCTTAGCTAGGGCACTAGGATGCTGTAGCCAGGGCCTTCCTGCTGTTGACCACCAGCTCTCAGGCTCTCCATCCAGGCTGTCAGCAGTCAAAACAGATCTGACCTGTGGGCAGTTTTTAACTAAAGATGTGTTCTCAAACTTGGAATTTTTTTTTTATTAAATGGTGTTAAACTGTAGCCCAGAAAGGGCAAGCTGATAGCAGATATCTGGTGTGCAACAGTCGAAAGATTCGAAACATTAAATCAACTCCAACAGTTGAAAACTGCAGACTTTGCCTAAAAAGTCAGTGCACTTGCTGAAAGTCTGAACACACAGCTAATGCTGACGACTCAGATCTAGAATTCAGGCCTTCAGTGAGACCCAAACAGCCGCTGCCCCTCTAGAGGGGCCTGCAGGCTCCCATTTTTCACCTGTCTGTCTGGATTGCCCCTGCACATTCATGATACCTATCTGGATAGTGTCAGTAAGATTTCTCAGAATCCCTTCTCTTTCTGATGCCCAAATAGCCACACTCAAAAGCATGGCATCTCATTGGTGAAAAGCCATGCCCAAGAAGTGGTGAGGAAGAGGCATGCACTCTCCGTGTGTGTGTGTGTGGGGGGGGGTTGTTCTGTTTCTTAGAGAGAAGCTCTGAGCGTTCCATACTGAGGTCGTTGCATGCTTCTCTCTCCTATACATGAAAGAGTTCCCTGAGAACACATCCTCAAGAAACTTACAATAAAGAGATGCTCTCTATGTAGAGAGAACGCCAACTCCAAGCTGCAATGCCCACNGGGTCTGGAGACGAGAAGTAATATTGTTTTCTGTTTCCACTGCTAACACCCGTGCTCACTCAGGCCTATCTGAGTTTTCACAGTTTTCTCCCAACACATCTCCAAGCCTCCAAACACCTCATTTCTATTCATCCTAGCCAGCAAAAGCAAGTGGATCAATGCTTCTGAGGAATGCTTCTTGCTTCTGCTAATGCCCTTTCTGGATCTTTCCCTTCCTAATAAACTTCAACCTCCTTCTGTTGGAAGTCCCACCCTTCATGCTCCCCACAGCCCTGCCAGACAAATGTGATCTCAGTACACATGTTACTGTGTTCTGCTTGTGCACCTTCAGATGACAGAGTCAAGACACACCTGTCAGTTACTAGCTAATGGCTTTCGAGCAGATCATTTTTTTTATAGTTTCTATATAGTTAAATAAAGGGCGATAAGAATCACCTGAAATTCTTATTATAAAGGAATAAATTGAATTAACTAACACATGCTAAAGATTCCTGGCTTTCTGCCTGACATGTGATGGCCAGCAATAATTACTTGGATCTAAATTTTGGCTCAGACCCTGACTGCTTCTTTTCCTATTAAAATGTTGTCCCTGAAAAAGGTATGTATGTCCTTACTTCAAACCCAGCCCACAAAGTTCGCTGAAGTTTAACTTCCTAAACTGCTCAGAATATGGCAGCTGTGATGCCAAGCCTAGTGAGTACAAACTATCTCTGAGTTGCCTCAATTGTAGTTTTCTGGACATTTTAAAGAAAATTATCAGAAAGATTTTTGAGTATTTGCTTATTTGAAAGGTTTTTTTTTAAAATAAAGAAATAAGCAAAAAAATGGGTTTTAGGGAGGTCAGCAGAATGTACAGAAGCCAATATCCACCCCACCCCCCAAGAAAAGACAAAACCACTGCCCAGCCTCATGGGCACATGGGAATGGATTTCTGCATTCCTTTCAGGATGTTTGGCTGTGGAATGTTCCAACTACTGAAACACAATTTGAGCAGAAAAAGAGGAAGAAGCTTGGAGAGACACTGTCATGCTGAGCAACTGTGGAAGAAAGGAATGGAGTTCCTCAAAGAAAATAAAGACCCAGACACATGCACACAACTGAGAAATAACCCTGCTTGTGTTTTGGCATGAAAGACTTGGGCTTGGTTCCTATCACAGCTCAACCTACACTATGACTGATTACAGTCCACGTGCTAACTTTGATTTCCATTTCATTTGGTCTAGTTAAGGAGGAATCTGAGTCAACATGCCTAGATAGCTGCACATGCGTGCTTATTGCTGCACAGTTCCCAACAGCCGAGACATGGAGCCAGCCTTGATGTCCATCCACAGATGAAGAGCTAAAGAAATCCGATGGATGAAATGATGTCATTTTCAGGAAAATGGAGGGAGCTGAAGGTCATCGTGGTGAGTAAAATAATTCCGGAAAGACTGTATCACATCTCTCTTACACAGAATCTAGACTGTGTGTGTGCATCTGCACATGTGTTTCTATACATGACATGAGAATAGAAGGATATTATTTGGGAAGAGGAAAGGAAGGGCAGTGACAGCACAAAAAGAGAATAAAAGAACTAAATATGAACAAAGTACAGACAGATGTATGAAATGTAATGATGAAACACTGTTCGTGCAATGAGNACATACTAATAAACATGTTGACAAAACCCCACGCATAGAATTAATTCATATGTGCTGACCAGAGTGTTTTATCCCTCAAGTATTAGAATTACTTATAGGGCTTATAGGATAGCCTCTCTCTCTCTCTCTCTCTCTCTCTCTCTCTCTCTCTCTCTCTCACACACACACACACACACACACACACACACACGCACCCACACACATTTTCCATGTGAATGCACCACAAGAGGGTAGCTGTCTACAGGCCAGGCAGAGCGTTTTCATCTGAACCCAACCCTGCTGGCACCCTGATTTCAGACTTCTTATCTCTCCAGCTGTTGGTGGAGCCTCACACAGTCGTGAGTTTTGCATGGCAGGCCAGACTAGCTGAGACATTCATCCTTCATGCCTTGTATGTTTTAGGCACTTGATTTGTTTATTTATTTACTTATCTGAGATAGAGTCCCACCATCCCAGCTCAGGCTAATCCTCTACCCCAGCCTCCNGAGGGCTGGGATTACAGGTGTGTGTACCATGGTGCTCAGCTGCTAGTTTGCATTTTTATATGTCTACTATTCCCTTGTTGCCATTTCTTACTGATTCATAAAAGCTTCTTATTTATTAGGGCCAACAGGGCCCTGTCACTCCATCACATTTCTTGCAGTTATTGAGTTCCTAGCTTTCGGTGGTTTTGATGCCCNACCTCCTCCTCTGTTGCATGGTCAGTCTCTCAGTCATGAATTGTAAATATTCACCGGTAATTTTTCAAGTACATTTTAAAATTTATTTTTCTACACACAACTGTGTAAAACATTTACACAAGTTAATTTTGGTTTTTAGCTTTACACAGTAGTCTAACTGCTCCCCCCTTGTTTTCCTAGCGCTCATTATCACTCAACAGCTTGACAATCCAACATTATACAGTGAAACTATAACATTGCAATCCTCCAATCCAGGCTGCAGAAAACACCCCAACTCATGCAAACTTTTTCTTGTATTGGACTCATGCAATTATATTGATATAAATGCTGGGCAAACCTTTATCTCAATCTGCGTTTTCACAGGTCATTCAGCTCAGTGCTCTTTCTCTTCAGTCAACTCCTTCCTTCTTTCAGCTGTCATTTTTGAGCTAATACATTCTGGACCCGGGATGAGACTAGAGGCTGAATTAATGAAACACATAGCTGGTTTCTTGGTTTGTTTTGTTTGGGTTTTATTTTTTCTTTCTTTTTTTTTTGGTTTTTTGTTTTTGTTTTGTTTTTCAGAAGCAATTAAGAAAGTTTCATCAAGTGAGGCACAGAGGCATGAGAGGTTTGCCAGGGAGCTGTAAAAGCCCGTGGCAGGTGCTCCTAGCCTAGTGTGCTTGCTGAAGAAAGCCTCACAGACAGTGAAACAGTTCATTTCTGTATAAAAGAAAAATTTAATTGAGCTATATCAAATGGGTTATTCTTAGTATGTGCAATGTCTCATGCACTCATTACAAGCTCACTAGGCAACTTAAGTTGGAAGTAGGTTTGTAAAATAAAAAGGGATATTTTCTCAAATGTACACAAATATGTAATGAAACATGAAGAGACATAAAAACTAGACCTTTCAAAGTCTGGAACATTACAAAGGTGTTTCCTNTCACTGCCTCTGTTCAGCATTATAGAGGCTCTCCCAGCTAATGCAGTAAGTTAGGAAAAATAATAAAAATAAAAATAAATAATACAGTGCATGAGTGGAAATCAGTTAGCACTGCTGTCTTAGGGTTCCTATGGCTATCATAAAACACCATGACCAAAAGCAACTTGGAGAGAAAAGGGTTTATTTCATCTTACAGCTTGTAGTCCATCATGAAAGGAAGTCAAGGCAGGAACCTGGAGGAAAGAACTAAAGCAGGCCATGGAGGGGTGCTGCTTACTGGCTTGCTCCTTACGGCTTGCTCGGCCTGCTTTCTTATATACACAGGACCACCAGCCCAGGGGTGATACCGCCTACAGTGGGATGACCTGGCCCCCACTGCCACATCAATCAGTAATTAAGAAAATACCACACAAGCTCTCCCNCAGGCCAATCTGGTGAGGGCATTTTCTCAACTGAGGTTCTCTCTTTTCAAAAGACTCCAACTTGTGTCAAGTTGACATAAGAACTAGTCAGGACAATTGAGCCCCTGTCAAATTGGCACACAAACACAGCACTATTCATGTATAGCCTTTCCTTTCTTGCTTACCNCCAAGATCTCATACTAATATCTTGTCTCAGTATAAAACATAAAAGTTCCACAGTTTTTAAGAATTCAAACACTTTGAAAGTTTGATCTCTTTAAAATATTCAAATTCTTTAAAAGTCAAATGCCTCTGTAAACTCAGAAGAGGGGGAGGAAAGACTGTAGGGCATCAGAGGGGATGGAGGACACCAGGAGAACGTGGTCAGCTGAACGAATCAGCCAAGCAGGGCTCACATGGTCTCACAGAAACTGAAACAATAAGTGCAGGGCCTGCATGGGTCTGCACCAGGTCCTCTGTGCATATGTTATGGCCGTTAGCTTGGGTTCTTGTGAGACCCCTAACAGTGGGAGCAGATGTATACCTCTGACTCTCTTGCCTGTTCTTGGGACTCTATTTCTCTTATTGGCTTGCCTTGTCCAGCCTCAATATGAGGGCTTTCACCTTGTCTTGTTGTATCTTGTTTAGTCCTGTTTGGCTGTTGTCTTTTGGAGGCTACCCGTTTTTCTGAAGAGGAAACGGAAGGGGAGTGGATCTGTGGGAGAGAGGAGGTGGGGGAGCAGCTAGGAGGAGTGGAGGGAGGGGAAACTGGTTGAGATGTATTGTATGAGAAGAATCTGTTTTCCAAAAAGAAAAAAAAGGCCTTTCTAAAATATCCAAAGTCTCTCTAAAGTTTCAAGGTCTCTTAACTATGGATGCCTGTAAAATTAAAAATATGTTAAATACTTGCTTATTCCAAGAGATAAGAACCAGGACACAANCACAATCCAATAACAGCAAAACCAAAGTCCAACAGGGTGAAAAGTTCAGTGCTTGACATCTGGGACCCACTCACAATCCTCTGGGCTCCCAAAGGCCCTGGCAGTGTCACTTTTCCAGCTCTCACATCCATGACACACAGCATTTGTCTCCTAGGCTCAGATTAGCTCTTCTCCTTGATTGCAGCTGTCCATGGTGGCCGTCCCCTGGTCCTGACATCTTCAAAAAGCTAGAGTTTCTGCTGCATCTAGGTCTCACCTTGACCAATGACCTCTCCTGGCTCTCTTCAAGGACTCTGAGCCCCAACACATAATATCAAGCTTTAACCCTTTCGATTCTGGAGCTTCGACTGCAGCTGAGGCAGCATCTTACCCATGGCCTCTCATAGTGCCAAACCTCACCTTTTTCCAGACCTCTTCATGCCTTCAAAGTCAACACCACCTGGAGAACTCTTACACATTATCAAGTTTGACTGTCAGTATGAGGTACAGNCTTGGCCACATCTACATCATGGCCTATGTGTGTTGACCCAGAGGAAACACTTTCCAGACTATTTAGCCTTGATGATGCTAAGTCTCTTCTTAATCACAGCTGATTCTTCAGCCCCAGCTGACCAGCATCAATTTTCCCAGCAAAGCAAAGGTTTCACTTTAGTGATTCTTAATTCTAAATATCACATAAATAGCCCTGATAGAGTCTTTGCTTCCCTCTGAAACCTCACAAGCCAGGCCTCCATTATTTGCTTTGCTCTCAGCATTATCCAAGTTCCTACAGTAACTCACCAAGCTTTGAACNCTCAATGGCTTTTCTAGCCCAGAGTTCCGGAGTCCTTCCATAATCTTCCCCAAACCACACAGTCAGGTCTGTGACAGCAATACCTCACAATGTGGTACCAATTTTTGTCTTAGAGTTTCTGTTGCTGTGGTTAAAACACCATGACCAAAAGCAACTTGGGGAGGAAAGGATTTGTTTCAGTGTATAGTTTATAAACCCTGTCAACTCCTTCATCTCAGACTTTTAGCTTCCAAAATTGTGAACAAATAAATAAAATATATATTGTTTAAGCCACTCAGTGTCTACTGTTTTATTATAGTGACGTTATGAAACTCTCACAACATTTTTATAAAGTATGNCAAAATGTAACAGCAGCCTGCACTGGGAACTGAGACCACAAGCAATTTTGCATATTTAAAGTATCAGGATGTTAGCTACAAAAATACCAAGGAGATCCCCAAAAAGGATGAACATATGCAAAGGAAAACTATCTTTGATAACCTTAGAAGCCATTTGGTCACCTCCAGGGGTCAACAGTTCAGAACTTTCCACCCTGTGAATCTGTCATCTTAAGGGTTTTATCATTGCTGAAAACAGATTGCACAGGGGAAGAGCATCACAGAAAAGACAGTGCAGGCATTCAGTGGCTCCCACCTAAGAGTCTGCACATTGCTTCTAGTCCTGCTCCACTCTCTGAAACAGCCCAGTGTCCCACCTGTCCACTAGTGGCCAAACAGCCTAGCACAGCTAAGCACAAAGGACCAGGAAGCACCAGGGTTTGCATATACAGCTCTCCCCTGAGCTGTGACTACAGATTTCAAGCAGAGAANTAGTACTAGCTCATCCCCTGTTTGTCAGGCCTTCCCTGAAAAGAACCAGGGTTGGGGAGATACAAAGAGTTCAATGAAGAAGGTGCCCAGCAGCTTTGGAGACTGGCACGACAGCTTCAACATCTACACTGCACAGGTGAAGATGCAGGAGTGCTCATGATGTAGCTCTGGTTTAAAACCAAAGATCTGAGAACCAAGTGAGCTCATGTTGCAGTTCTAGTCTATAAGCAGGGAAAAATCTCTCTCCCTAGGGTGAGTGTCAGCCTCTCCACTCCTCTCAGGTGTCCTATAGATGGGAGGAGTCTGCTCACCTTCTGCTTACTTAGTCTACCGACTCACATGTCAGTTTCACCCTGCAGGCATTCTCACAGACCNTCCAGTATGTATCTGGGGACCACATAGCCAAGTCAAGTAGGTACATAAATTACTCATCATGCCTGTCATAGAGAATAAACTCTTAGCTTTAATCTCACATCAGTCCAGCCTTTCCCTCACAGTCTTTAAGTGCACACTCAAATTCTAGATTTATTGTTGCTGAATCAATATTTTACCTGCTCAAACATGAAACAAAAAAATCGTCTTTAGCTGATTTATACACACCGCACATTCCATACTTGTGTTAATATAGATATGTATCTTACCTTTAAAAGTTTGTGTGTTTCAGAACAAAAGGACCAGACACCAATAATGACAAGTAGTCCAGGTGATCCAGCCTCTCAGAATGCCTCTGTGGCAGTTGCCTCATAATTCTACATCCAGAACAACTTCAAAGCTGATAGCTGAGATGGTCCAGCCTCACAGACTATCCAGCCAAGACTTCAGATAAGCNCTACACTTTCCCATCACACAAAAAATAATACAGCTAGCTCTCCCAAGACTTGATCATTATCCCAATTTTCTCAGAGTCCCCTAAATACACTATTGCCCCTAGACAGCTGGAAAGAATTTTAGGACCATGAAACCCACATGTGGGTGGGGTGGGTGGTTTTTGGTCATTTGATGGGCTATAGAAGTTTGTCATCATTTATGGAGGGNTGGTTTCAAATTGATACTGGTCATGATAAGGGAGGCAACTAAGCAAGAGAGGTTGGATTCAAGGATCTCTTTCTGGAAAGAAAAAGAGGGATATAGGAATACTAGGATAAAAGGGTAAACTATTGAGTCTACTTTTAAACTAAAAAGTAACTATTAATCTCAAATATTTTACATTGGTATGAATTTTTGTATATTGATACGAATTTTAGATTATTTTTGTTACAATATACTGTATATATGTTTCTACTCTTGTTTGAGGTATTGTACCTATGCAGCTCATTTATAAATGTTAAGTTCTAGTCCTGGAAAGCTATTAAAATAAACTGTTTAGGATAATTAAGAAATGCAGGTTAGTAGTTAGTCACCTATAACAGTCAAACTTGTAATCATATTAGGTATGTTTTCAAGGTTAAACATATATTTTAGATAGATAAGTGGTCTTCACTTCAGAGATCTACAGAATGTGGCATTTAAGATGTTTTAATAACATAAGGCTTTTCATGACAATGAGACAGGTCTGCTCTTGGCAGCACCATTCTACTTCAGAGAAGATGATGGGCATTGAAAAAAACTCCATGTGGAGTTTGCTTTCTATGTGGCAAAGCTAGCCACNGGGCAAGGGGTTGCCCTTGCCTCAACTGCTGACAGTATGCTGTCCAAATTAGACAAGCAGGACACAAACAAAGGCAACTGCTGAACTTTGCCAAGACAATGTAGGACAGTCCTTCAAAATTCCTCCTTCACAAAAAAGTCTGTGAGATATTCTAGGCCTGTAGGTAGAAGATGAATGTGTTGTGGGAATTTGTTCTGTTTAACCAATGACCTTTGGGCTATCTGGCCCAATGGACATGGCCCTTTTTGTACACATGACCAGTTAAAACTGAGGAGAGGACANGCTCACTCTCTCTTGGGTGGTCAGAGACTGGATAGTTGGTTCCCTTCACCCCTGGGCAGAATGGAGGACAATGATAGCTGTTTACTTTGTTCTATATCTGTGAGTGTATTAGCCCCATTTTATACCTTAATAAATTATTAATATCCTTTAACAGACTCCCATGGATTCACATATCATGAATGCCCCAATATTACAGAGGAACCTTGGGTAANGGTCCAAGCAGCNAGCTGATTCTGTCATTTCTATAGTTTTAGAGGTTGTTTGCTCCATACTTCCTGTTTACTCAGGTAAAATTTTATCCTTCTTGGGTCTCTGATAAGGATGAAGAATAGTTATAGTTACAGTTTTCCTTGTTACCAAATTCAGAAAAGAAATTCACAAAAAAAAATGTAAAGTATATAAGGTTGAGAGACATACAAGCTTAAGTGGTATATCTAAGAAAATGTTTTGAGGTCTAAAAAGATAATTTTGGTTTGGTATTACAGTTAGGATAGAAAGTGAATTTGGTACAAAACTTTGGCCTTGCCAAGATAGGATAGATAATGAAGTGTTTTCTCTGAATTTGTCAAATGCAAATGGACTGGACATTATGAATGTAATTCTTACTTGGTAATTGTTCTTATTGTATATAGTTTTACTTTGTTAAGATTTAAACCTTCCCTTTTTATTTAGACAATGCTTGATAGTTGTTCTTATCGTATATAGTTTTACTGTGTTGAAGTTAAAACCTTTCCTTTTTATTTAGACAAAAAGGGAGAAATGTTGTGGAATATTTGTTTACACTGTGTGAAGATGTGTCAGTGTGATTGGTTTAGTAAAAAGCTGAATGGCCAATAGCTAGGTAGAAGAGAATAGGCAGGACTTCCAGGTAGAGAGAAGAACTCAGAAGGTTAGAGTCTAGGTGAAGGAGATGCCAGCAAGATGCTGAAAAAAGTCTGACATACGGTATAGAGGAGAGGTAACCAAGCCATGTAGCAGAGTTTAGGTTAATAAAAAAATAGGTTAATTTAAGTTGTAAGAGCTAGTTGAGGAAAAGCCTAAGCTAAGGCCAAGTTTTCATAACTAATAATAGGTCTCCGTGTCATTATTTGCAGCCTGGCAGTTATGATGAGAAAGTACTACTACAGATAAGCTCTCCCTAGCTGGCCTCAACCTCAAGATTAACCTTTTTGTCTCAGCCTCCCCAGTGCTAGGATTACAAGCGTGAACCTCCAAACTCTCCCAATCACTTACTCCTTCAGCTGTTCACTGNGACCTTTTATGCCTTCTACACCTGAGCTGTTTAAATTTGACATCATTTGTTGAATATATTCTAGGACTCCATTTAAATAATATGCCTTTACATAAAATAAGAGACTATTGTTTTTCTGGGCCCAAGGAATTTTTCAACCATGATTTGATCAACACAAGCAAACAAATAAACCCGAAACATTTTCATAAGGAAATAAACATGTTGAGAAATGTAATTCTGTCTGCCAGTAAATACCATAATTATATCTTCCTTTTTNNTNNTNTTTTGTTTTTNTAATTATAAAATAAAATATGAATACATATTCTTAAGTTAAACAAAAAATAAATCCAAGATTGCAGATGTAATTGGAGGCTTCTCTNTTAACAAATATTGAGTTTACAAATTCTCAGAGATATAATGAAAGCTACTCTTCAAATTAAAATTACATCAGGTCTGCTGCTGANACATAAAGTGGCCATGTTTGCCCGGGGCTTTGTGCTGCTGCTCATGTTACTGGGATTTTAAGGCAAAATCTCTGGCTCTTAACTCCAACAGGCTAGGTCTGTCCCCAGTACCCTAATTAAAGAGACAAATAATGGGACAAACACAGAGAGAGGGGATCTATTCA
>LZPO01087404.1:17228-30086 GCA_001675575.1 Neotoma lepida | reverse complement strand
GCATTGTATCAGTGTGTCATTATTTCCCCATTCATGACGACAAGCATTTGTATTGCTCCAGGTTTACTAGTGATTGTAACACAAGCAGGAAATATCTTCCCAGGTTTCTTTATAAACCTCACTTTTCTTTCATCTTAAGTAAACATCTAGGANGAGATTTGCTGGGTCCTCTGGTAAGTCTGTTTTATTTTATAATAAACTGCCAAATTGTTCCCTAATATAAGATATGCAATTTTTCAGGTGCACTTTTCCCAAAAAGTAGTGAATAAAGTTGAAATTTATAAAANGCTTAAGTATCTGGTAAAGTGGGGAACAGGATGCAGAGAAAGTAAAATTCTGACTGAGTAGATATGGATGAATTCTAAGATTGCCAGAGGAGAAGGAGCTGACGGCTGGAGTACAGGTTCAGGGCCAGACCTCAGGCCAGAGCCACGACATCTCTCTCACAGTGGTAGNTGAGAAGATGGTGTAGATGTTGGTTTTTGCATCAAGGAGTCAGGAGGAAGTTTCCATCTTTGAAACAGAAAATGAAAGAGTGAAAAAGAGGTGGAAGTTGGAACAGATCCTGCAGTGGAGATTCTGGCTGAGCTGGTCACCAGTGGGGCCAGTCTGCTTGTGAGGGGGAAATGATGTGGTACCCATCACAGCAACCAAAATGCTGGAGAGTTGACATTGAGCTGGAAAGACCACCAATGCGAAGCTGAGCAGGGCAATCAGAAAGTGGGGGTTGTGAAGAGAAAAAGTCCATGGGGGCAGTTCTGCTCCAATTACTACCCCCTTTTCTCACAGTTTCCATCCTAGATGGAGCCTGGGCTGGAACTCTTCAAATGACATTTCTCAAGTCCCAGCTGTAACTCCAGTTCAGACACTGGTCCCAGCAAACACTGCCAAGAGGGAGCCCTGGAGGGTAAACACAAGGCTGGAGGCAGGAACATGCAGGTTCCTGTACAATTCATTCCGGACTGCTGCCCCGGCTGGGCCGCTCCCCTTGGCAGTGGCACTTCCTTTTTTTTTAATTTTTTTTATTTTTCGAGACAGGGTTTCTCCATGTAGCTTTGGCGCCTTTCCTGGAACTCACTCGGTAGCCCATGCTGGCCTCGAACTCACAGAGATCCACCTGCCTCTGCCTCCCGAGTGCTAGGATTAAAGGCATGCGCCACCACTGCCCAGCNGCACTTCCTTCTTAAAGTAGCTCCTCAGCCCAGTTTGCAACTTTCCAGAACTCAGACCCAGACTGGAGGTGCCTTCCCAAGGACAGTGGTGCCAGCCACGCAGGGCTCCTCCTTAGAGACCTGGAGCCTCATGTCATGGGACTCCTATTTCCCACTTCCATGTAGCAAGAATTCTGCTCCCTTCCTTTCTTCCTCCTCCTCAGCAGTCNGCTTTGTGATAGCTGAAGTTCTTTGTGCCTTTCACTGCCTCAGTACCTCTTAGCTCTACTTGGTGTTAAATTCTCTCTATTCACATAGCCTGTGTACAGCCTATAGGGGCTCACAGTGACTGCAGGCAATCACAGAGCCTGCAGGTGTCTGCACTAGGTCTGTCTCTTATACACATCTAGATGTGTATAAGAGACAGCTCCTAACAGTGGGAGTGGGGATGTCTCTGACTCATTTACCTGCTCTTGGGACTCTTTTCCTCCTACTGGGTTGCCTCGTTGAACCTTGATATGAAGGCTTGTGCCTAGTANTATTTTATCTTGTTATGCCATGTTCTGCTGATATCCCTAGGAGGCCTGCTTTTTTTCTGAAGGGAAACAATGGATCTGGGGAAGAGCGTGGTGGGGATGCTGGGAGGAATGGAGGGAGGGGAGACTGTGGTCAGACTATTTTATGAAAAAAGAATAAATAAAGAGAAAAATAAATAACCTGTGTAATTTCTTTCTGCTGAGTGGTCCCTGACAGAGAGAAGATCAGATCAGGGATCTGTAGGGGCCAATTGTATGCTGTAAATATACGGCTAGCTCAATTATTTTAATTTTATCAAAATAGCTGTATTTACAAGCAACTTACAAACCAGGGNGAAACAAGGACGGACACGAAAGCGATCCAGCGGTGAACCCTCTGCCTTCTAAGGTCGCAGCAGCGAGGAGTTAGACGGCGAGAGAGGTGAATCCGAAACGCTCTCAGTCAAAAGGCAGGCGAGATGGGACAAGGGACGGGTCACGTAGCTGCCTCGATTTTTCAAGGGGCTCAGGTGTTTTGCCACGCCCTTAAAAGGGGAGGTGCTGGCCACGTAGCTGAAGCCCAAATACCTNTCCACTACAGGGATCTGCAACAGGAGGCAGAAGAGTGGCAATGCTTTAGAGCAAACATACTGAAGGCTGGTGTGCTGGCTGGTCTTACNTCAGCTTAACACACAAACNNGAGTTNTCTGAAAGGCGGGAACTTTAGTTGAGAAAATGCTTCCATAAGATCAGGCTGTAAGGCATTTTCTTTATCCCTGGGCTGGTGGTCCTGGAAAGCAGGCTGANCAAGCCAGTAAGCAGCACCCCTCCNTGGCCTCTGCATCAGCTCCTGCCTCCAGGTTCCTGCCTTCCTTCAGTAATGAACAGCAATGTGGAAGTGTAAGCCAAATAAACCCTTTCCTCNCCAACATGCTTTTTGGTCATGGTGTTTCATCACAGCAATAGAACCCTAACTAAGACTGCTGGGGAATCTGCATACTTTAACTAGGGACTTGCAGGGAAAGAGTTTNGAGTGAGGACAAAATGGAGGGTGCTTTAGTCCACAAAGGTGACTATAGTGAAGTCAAGGCCAAGGCTGGCACAAGACAATCACAAAGGATACACTGGTAGGTTGTCTGCCAGGTCATTGAGGCCAGCCTAAATGATGGCAGCCACAGACTGGAGAGGACGAATGGGGTGCAGAGCTCAGCAGCCTCAGCTTCCAAACAGCTTTGTGTTTGTTTTGTCTGTTTTTGTTTTTAATAACAGAACAGTGGTCTGAAGTTAGAGAATAGGGTAACAAGGACCATAGTGGCCTAGCTTCTTACCTCATGAGGTAATAGGTGAAAATAAATTATTTTACTCCGTGAGAGTACAAAGTAAGGAGTGTCCTTGGGCACTAAAGGATTAAGATCAAAGAGTATCTGTTGACCAAATGCAAAATACTAGTGGTTGCTATCAATGTGTTAAATGCTTTAAATGAATCTGTAGCTTATATAGAACAACATTCATGGACATTGTGAAATTTATGTCCAAGACACATAAACTTCTTATCCTGATCAGAATTCTTTAGCTAGATAGTACAGATGATAGGTAGGTAGATAGATAGACAGACAGACAGACAGACAGACAGACAGACAGACAGACAGACAGATAGATAGATGATAGATAGACAGACAGACAGACAGATGGAAGTTGGATGATTGAAAGATAATAGATTTTATGATTTACTGACTCTAGAATATCATTGCAATGAATTTAAGGCACATAGATAGTCACAACTGACAGCATAGGATGGATCTGGAAGACACGCTACTCCAACATTCTTGGGTTCTCTTCAGAGCTTCATCAGTTANGTACATGAGGCAGTCCCTGGGAGAAACATTGACTCTTCTTTCACACCACTAGGAATTCATAGATTTAAAGTAGCAGCTCTAGATTGACTCAAGGAAGAAATCCAGGAATCCCAGTGTGAACTACCAGGATCCTGACAGCAGGGCTGTCAACAGGGCAACTCATGAGTGTCTGTTGGACCAAGTAAACAGTGAGGTCAGCCAGGCATGATTACATACAACTGCAATCATAGAGCTCGCTCGCTCTCTCTCTCACTGTGTGTGTGTGTGTGTGTGTGTGTGTGTGTTTAAATCCCTCAGAAAAACTAAATACATCAATAATATGAGCAAGAACTAGATTTTTGGTTCCTAGTCTGTGAGTTGTGATCCCTCTGGTGTCAAACGACCTTTTCACAGGGTTGCCTAAGACCGTAGGAAAACACTGATATTTACATTATGATTTAAACAGTAACAAAATTAGTTATAAAATAGCAACAAAAATAATTTTATGGTTGGGGGTCACCAAAACATGAGGAACTGTATTAAAGAGTCTCAGCATTAGGAAGGTTGAGAAGCACTGAGCTAAAGAAACAAAATTGTCCATTGAAGCCAGTGGGAACTTCAACATACAAAGGCAGAGCACTAGCATTGGAGGACAGAAGAACAGAACAGATGCTCAGTGTTGTGCTCAAAACCCATAAGAAAGATCTATCTCAAAAACACAGACAAAACCCAGCGAGGAAGCTGCGTTGGAGGACTAGTACTGTTCCCTAATTCACCTGCTGCACAATGTTTGGAAGCAGAAAATCTCATTTTTGAATGAATAAGGGTGTGGTGGACATAAACACCACAGAAATCATGAGACACCATAAGTAGATGATGATCAAACTCTATTTCTGAAGACATCAAACACTTTGGTTGCAGGACACAAAAAAATCAAGCTTGAACTGACCAGAAATTTCTCCCTGCTGGCTCACTTTCATAGCGTTGGAAGGAGGAGAAACTACATCAGTGGTCTTGCCCAGCTACAAGAATGACCTGCTAGGCAAGATGTGCTTAGTAATGCAAATAGTAGCATACCTGTTAAGGAAAAATCAGCTACTTTCTGATAGAATTTGAGACCTGCTCCACAGGGCCATGCCTGGTAGTGTAAACCTTGTCAAAAGCCCATGGCTTAAAAGGTCTTAGGTTCTAGATGAGGGAATCTCCTATCATTTTTGCTCTTTTGTTTTGTTTTGCTAAATGATCACATTGTCAGACTGTCTTCTTAATATATATGTATAATATATATTTATATTCACACCTCTGGGCTGCTTATACTGGTTAGTCAAGCTTCTTTTTGCAATAGTGGAAGTTAGTGTAGAGACCCATAACTGATCCAAGTGCTGAGAACAGGTGACTACGGGTGCTCAGCCCTAAATGAGGCATCTATATCAATTTGACTCCCCTCGCCCAANGCTCAGGGAATAAGGCAAAAGCGTGAGTGGAAAGAATGTAAGAGGTGAAGGACAGGGCATGGCTGTGGCACATAGGAATATATAGCAGCTGTGGTCACCTGTACGAGATCAAGTCAGCCAAAATTCCAGCATGGATGAGGGAGGGACTTAGGAGGCCCCACCCTTACCTAAGGAGTTTGGGGCAGTTAATGGCAGCTGGGGGAGGTTGTGGGCACTGGTATGTTGCCCATGCTCCACTGGATATCCCTACATGTAGGAACATATGAGCAGCACCAGTTGGATGCACTAGGCTATAGATAAAACAGAGGACATGAAGTTGGAAGGGAAATGTGTGGTGGGGTCCAGGGGTGGGGGAGGAGAGGGGAAATGGGGAGCAGAAATGACCCTAATGTGTTGCATACATGTATGAGATCCTCAACAAATAAGCTATACATATATCTATATCTATATCTTTATCATCTATAGCCATATCTATACCCATGCATAATTATAAAAGAAATCNCAACACATACTGATGCATGTAATACCCAAACAAGTAAGTGGAAAATAAAAGTGATGTATTGATTCTGTGGCCCAAGTTGTTAAAACAGGCCAATAAATAAATATAAATCTCACAAGTTATATTTCTATATTAAGACAAGCATAACTGATAAATTGTTGCTAAAGGGGAAACAGTGGTAATTGTTTTTCTTTGTTTCATTTATTTGTAAGATGATCAAGTTCACAAATGAACTCTCTCTCNCACGCANTCTTTCTCTAATTTATATGCTGAGGTTCCTCATCATGAACAATTATTATTTGATAAGGTCTGTTGTACCAGAAATGACTGGTGAGAGAACACATTGGTTGAAAATTTCCATTCTTAAGGAAAATAATATGTAAAGCCAAAAGTCACTTGAACAAAAATTTCACTGTACCTACATGAACAATGCCATAACATTNTGCTGAGATACATCAAAGATTTAGATAAACAAAAAAATTTTCCAAAAGGCTTGAATAAAAAGTCTTTATATATTACCTCTGATTGTTTCTAATCTTAGTCCCAAGATTCCACTGTACCTTGGTGGTAAATTTCTAATTCTCTAGAAAAATCTCAAACCAGAAACAAGAGATGTGAGAGATGTGAGATGCGACAAAGGCGTGCAGAGATTCCAGGACATACAAAGAAGCACCATGAAGCTGTGAGATGCGACAAAGGCGTGCNGAGATTCCAGGACATACAAAGAAGCACCATGAAGCTGTGAGATGCGACAAAGGCGTGCNGAGATTCCAGGACNTACAAAGAAGCACCANGAAGCTGTGAGATGCGACAAAGGCGTGCGGAGATTCCAGTACATACAAAGAAGCATCATGAAGCTCTAATTGTTTTTAGAAAATATCATCCTGAATGAGGTAACCCAGATGTAGAAGGACAAACATGGTATGTAATACTCACTTATAAGTGGATATTAGCTGTAAAATAAAGGATAACCGTGCTACAGTCCACAGACCCAGAGACTAGGTAACCAGGGTTCATGGGAGGATGCATGNACTCCCTGGGATGGGGGAATAGATTAGATTTTGAGGGTGGACTGGAGGCAGGTGGGGTTGGGAACAGGAGGGATCAGGTGAGGGGAAGGGAGGGAGAAAATACTGGGAGAAATGTCTGGAACTGGGGGCATTTGGGGGATGAAGTGGAAACCTAATGCAATGGAAACTCCATGGAACCTACGAGAGTAACCCTAGCAAAAGCTCCTAGTAATGGGGACATGGACCCTGAACCAGCCATCTTCTGTAACTAGTCAAGGCCTCAAGTGGAGGGATTGGGACATCAACCCAGCCACAAAACCTTAGACCTACAGTTAATCCTGCCTTCAGAGTGTTCTGAGACTGAAGCCTACCAGAATTATCATCAAAGAGACCAGAGAGACTCCATCCAGCAACTGCTGTGACCAGATGCAGAGTCCTGCAGCCAAACATTAGGAGCTTAGGGGAACCCTGCAGAGGAGGGAGAGGGTCAGAGGAACTAGAGGGGTAAGGGACACCATGAGAATAAGACCTATACAATCAACTGACCAGGATTCGTGGGGGTTCACAGAGATCAAGGAAACTGTAAGAGTCTGACCTAGGTCTTCAGCATGTATGTTTTGGCTTAGTAGGTTGGTGTTCTTGTGGGATTCCCAACAAAGGAAGTGGAGGTGGTCACTGACTCTTTTGCCTGCTTGTGGGAGCCTTTTCCTCCTACTGGATTGCCTCCTTCAGTCTTGATATGGTGGTGTGTGCTTGGTCTTATTGGAGCTTGCTATATCGTATTTGGTTGATGTCTATGGGAGGGCTGCTCTTTTGTGAGAGGTGGCAAAGTGGGGGTGGATCTGGGGGAGGGGAGGGAAGGGAAAATTTTGTTGGGATGTAATACATGAGAGAAAATTTAAAAAATTACCCAATATATTTGATCATATTATTTTCCCTCCCCAATTCATCCCAGATCCTTCCCTCCCCACTTCCTAACTCAGTCAACTTCATATTCTTCCTAAAAATAAACAAAAACAAAAATTCGGAGTCCATTCTCTGTTAGCCAGCTATCCTGGGTACTGGGCCTGCCCTGGAGTATGGTTGATTTTTCCTTTCCCAGTGGGTAACAACTGCAGATAGATAAAGCTGTAATTATTAAGATAACAAAATGATGGCACTGAAATACACAGTTCAGTGGAAGAGAATACAGTGTTCAGAAACAGAACAAAGAAAGCTATACAGACATTTAGAACATGACCCAAAAAAGTGGCCTTTTAAATCTAAAGAAGATAATTTGGACACTATTGCATAACCATTGGGGAAAATAGTATTTGGCTTATATATTTGAACCCACCAAGGCCAAAAAAAAAACCTTTCTTAATAAGTCACAAGGTTATGTTATCCAAATGTGAAAAAATATTTTAAAATTTTGTAAAATATTAATGCCTTTAATTTGCAAAGGAAGCTTACAAATAAATATAAAAGATGAATGCCTTCTACAAGTATCAACATAACTAAAAATATTTACCCATGAAGATGCACAAATTATCAAACATAAAAAGATATTCAATTGTGTCAGTGATCAAGGAAATAAAAGCTAACAACTCACATTTAGTACATTGTCTTATTTAATCCCANCATCATGTGGTGAAACCTTGAGTCCTTTGGATGCTCTGAGCTCTGCTACACTCACATGGCCTGGTGGGAATCTCTATTTTCTCCATGTTACCACATGGAAGCAGGTGGGTGGAGCAGAGTAGGTAGATACTTTCCCTATATACCTTCTGTGGGNGTGGGTTGGTTGCCCAGAGCTCTGCATAAAACCTCAACTAGAGCCAACACCACTTAAACTCTAGACACACACAGACTCACACACGCATGCACACACAGACACACACACAGACACACAGACACAGACACACACAGACACACAGACACACAGACACACACACANACACACACACACACACACACACACACACACACACACACACACACACACACACCATGGCCATCATCAACCAACATTTTCATGATACTAGCTAGCTGACTGATGACTGGCATCTTTGTTGGCTTGGCCTTCAATCTTTGGGCAATGGAATCACTAGCCCACTCACCTCTCCCTGTGGTTCCTCCTGCCTAGATTAAGATTCTTTCCCTCTGTGCTAGTCCTTNGTCTCTATGAAAAAATACCTGAAGGCAACAATTTAAAGGGAGGAAAGGTTTGCTTCAGTCATAGTTTCCGAGATTTCAGCTCACAGTCAATTGACTCCATTGTTTGTGGGCCATGAGAAGGCAGGGAGCATGTGGCAGACTATCATTGCTTACTTCACAGAGACAAGGGTAGCTAGGAAAGGCAGAGGAAGGGACTAAGGACAAGACATAGCCTTCCATAGCTCATCCTCTTTNTATCCCAGCTTCGAGANTTTCCACCACTTCCCAAAGTGTATTCAATTATCAATTCATAGATGGATTTATCCCCTGATGAAGACTGCATTCTTGTGACCTAATCACCTCTTAGTAGATCCACTGGAGGGAGGGACCAAGACTTCAACACATGAGCCTCTGGGCGGCAGTTTTTAAATAAAACCCTAACACCTTCCCCACTGGCCTCTGTGGCTAAGGCTGCACCTGAAACTCTACGTAACTCCTCATTATTAAAGTGTCTGGTGCACATACNATTGGACCTCAAGTTTCCAGACCACCAGTCATGAACACCCACTAACAGACATCAATCTTATTTTCTGGTGGCATAAGTCCTGCCTGCTCCAACATTGTCAGTTGAAGGTTCTAAAGCTCTTTGGGTACAGAAGATTGGACTCCTCATCTTCAACAGCTGGAAGCTGATTGTCTTATTGCTTTGAGACAGATATTTTCTGAACCCTGGTGTGTCTTTGATTATTATAANAGACCTCTATGTTCACAGCTCTTAAAGTTATAAGTGAAAGAAACTAAACTCAAGACAGTTGAGACAAAAAGGGAATCTGTCATTTTAAAGATCCAAAGTTCCATTAGGACTTGGCCTCATTTTGAGCCTGGGATCATGTNACCTTACCTGTGCCACACTCTGTTCAATTCTACTTTGTAGAGGGTATGAGTTCCATTCCGACTTCCACCTCAGTGGAAAGANGGATGGTAGCACTTCTGAAGCCAGTTGCTTGCAGCAACATGTACAGCAGGAGAGAGCAAGCTCTCATCCATTAAAGTTGTACAGTGTCTTCAGATACTCAGTCAATTCATAACCAATCTCCCTTGCCAGAATGCTACAGAGCTTCTGCTGTCCAAGGCTGGGTGTCTGTCCTTCCTACAATCTAGCAGGGAAAATTAACCTCCATTCCAGTCACGGAACAGTCCAAAAGCTGTTTCACACACAGTGACATGAATAACGTTCTCCTCTTGGTTTTATCCTATCTCCTGCACACTTTGGCCTTCCTGGGGCTCTAATAACCTTTGTCTACAGGATCTCATGGCTGGATAAAGTCCTTTTAATCTACAAACATCTTCCTAAATAGACCTAACTCCTTATTTTCTGGATCCTTGAGAACCCTTGTCATGAATATTCATTGTAATCTGTATCAACAATCTTTCACTTAATAAATGTGCATTAAACATATCCTATGTGCAGAACATGGGCAACTATCAGACAACAGAGCAGAAAGGAAGGATTAATTCAACTGTTACACAGAAAACATAGCTTGTATTGATGTGTATTACCTTTGGCAGGCAGCCTTACTCACCCCCAAGCACATNCCTGGCTTATTGTTCTGTCTCCATTGGCCCACTATTAAAGTTCTCTTATGCAGCATGCTGAAGTCTATGTAGGAATTTATCATTTCACAGCAGTATGTTAAAGNATCCAGGATATCTATTGGTACGTTAAACTCATTTGCCTCTTGGGTCTCAATCTATCCTTCTCATGGATGTTATTCTCCAAACTAAAACCAAGAAAACAGCATGCTGACTAGAATTGAATAAGAGTCAATCCATCAGCCACATGGTTTCAGAGTGGACAATATTTATCTCCCAAACATTTACAGGGCTTCTGTGGTGACCAGAGAATTGTGTGCAGGAAGATGGATAAAAGGTAAGCCTGGCACTCCAGGAGCTTGCCCTCCATGGGAAGAGAGGCGTGTCCACAAATGGAATGCACAGTGAAGATGAATATGCTAAGCATACAGTGAGCAGCCCAAGCAAGAAGTTATAGAAATGGAGATGTTTCCAGGCTGGATGTGGGAGGGGTCAGGAGCTACAGAGTACTGCTTTTGTGAAGTTGGCCCTGTGAATCTGAGGTTGCAGAATGCCACCATGTTTATAACTTATCCTAACAACCTCACTTCTCATTGTTAGCTCTCTATAAACTCTGAACTTCCATCCCCAAACACTGACTGCCAATGTTCATCAAAAACTCCTTATGCTGCATAAGACAACTTGAATAGTGGGGGCNGATGGAGACAGAACAATAAGCCAGNGGTGTGTTTGGGGGTGAGATGTTCTTATACCTGTATCAGTTATTGCTGTATAACAAATTACCTCCTCCAGCCCNCAAGTTAGCACGCTCTTTTCTCCCCAGCCACAGTGTGTGGCCAGAGTATGGAATATCTTAGTGGCAAAGTTCTCACAAGGTTGCTGGGAAATATTGTCTCAGGGTGATATAATCTAAAGGCTTTACCAGGGCCAGGAAATATGCTCTCAACCTACCTCATGGCTGNTGGCAGGAGGCTTCAGCTCCTTCCAAGATGTTGGGCAGAAGCAAATTACCCTCACTGTACAGGCCTTTCCATATGGTGGCCTGAGTGTCCACACAACATGGGATCTCTCTTTCTCCATGGTGAGAGATCCACAAGAGAGGGCAATGAAAAAACAATATTGGGCTTTTTTAAATTATTATTTTTGAGACAGGGTCCTGCCATGTAGCCCAGGCTGTTCTTGAACTCATGAACTGCATCACCTTCCTAAATTCTACTATTACAGTCATATGCCACCACATCTGAAAGCCACAATGTGGCAGTTTGAATGAGGATGGTCCCCATAGGCTCANATATTTGACTGTTTGATTCCCAGTTGGCAGAATTGTTTAGGAAAGAATAGGAGGTGTAGTCTTGTTGGAGGAGGAGGAGGTATGTCACTGGGGTAGACTGTGAGATTTCAAAAGCCCACAGTGGGCCCAGTCTCTCTCTTCCTGCCACCTACCTGCAGATTGGATGTAAACTCTTGGCTGCTTCTCAAGTACCATGCCTGCCTGCCTGCCTACTGTCATGTTCCCTGTCATGATTGTTATGGACTAACCCTCTGAAATTGTAAGCAAGTTCCTACTCAATTAAATGCTTTCTTCTGTAAGTTGTGTTGGTCATGTGCCTCTTCACAGCAATAGAATAGTAACTAAGACAGAAATNGGTACCAGTAGTGGTTCTAAGGGAACAGAATTGTAAGAATGAATTTGTTAAGTATCTGGACCAGACTTGACAATTTACCAACACCTACAGTAGCCATACAGACTAGTGGCATTAGCCTGGACNGGTGATGCAGGGTTCTGCAGAAGGCAGTATATTCCTTGAATCCACATCCAATATATGGTATGCTTTCTCCCATAGCCAGGACTCANGGGTCCAGGAATCAAGTGGTGGAAAGAGGAATATAGTTCTGCTNGCTATTACTATAGTGACTCACTAGGAAAGTTTTTGCTTCTTGTTCCCATGACCTTATATTCTGCTGGCCTACAAATTTTGATTCTAGGTGNGGGAGCACTCCTGCTTACAGATACAACAACCATTGAACTGGAAGCTCACACATTCGCCTGGCCATTCCTTTGGGCTTCGGATGCCNATAAGCCAACAGGCTAAGAAAGGAATAAGTGTTGGGAAAGGTGATTGATCCAAATCACCAGGAGGAAATTGGATTGTTTCTCTACAATGAAGGCAGTTTATGTCTGGAGTACAGGAGATCCTTCAGGACATCTCTTGGTGCTACCATGTCCTGTGGCTAAAGTCAATGGGAAACTATAACAACTTAATTCATGTAGGATGACAAAGGGTACAGACCCTTCAGGAATGAAGATATTGGTCACTCCTCCAAGAAAAGAGTCAAGACCTGCTGAGGTGCTTGCTGAGGGTGGAGGATATAAAGGATGGGTAATAGAGGAGGGTAGTTATAAATGTCAGCTACGGCCACGTGACCAGTTATAGAATGATTATAACTGACATGAATGTTTCTGTCGTATTTTGTTAAAAATATGTTTGTGCAGATATTTGTGCTTTCTTTCCTCAATATATTTGTCATTTAGTGTAACATCAGTTGAGATAATATCAGTGGTTATCCTGTTTAAGCTACAAGAAACTAAAAGAGTGTTTGTTGCTCAAGGGACATTGCCAGCTATTCTAAACTATATAATACATTTGTGATTGTACATGGGATA
>LZPO01087403.1:83654-98162 GCA_001675575.1 Neotoma lepida | reverse complement strand
TAAAATTACTGTCCTCCGGCTGCAAAGCATGGCAAAGTACCCTGAGTGGTTGTCTTTAGCTTTAAGCTCACTCTAATATTAGCACTACTTACTGCATTCCCACTTCAAAGGGCACAGAGAACTTGGAGCTTTCATTCTAAGCAAACAATGTCCTCTGCAGAAGCCATGAAAATCATCACAGACGGAGAGCTGTTTGCGGTGTCAGAGGAGCAAAGGGACAATGATTGTTATAACCACCAAGTGTCCTGTCCATCCTCAACCACAGTGGCCACCATCCCCTCATCTATCCTCTCCAAGGACGCCTGCCTAAAGTCACAGCCCTCTGATGCTCTTGGGTTCACACTCTAGAGTATTGTGGGTTCCTCATATGCCACACCATCCAACAGTTTAGCAGCAAGCATTTGTGGTTAGCTTTGTGTGTATGAGCTACCACGCTAGGTCTGTGGGAGGTACCGGAAGTGATGGGTTTAAACCTGAGTCAGCATTCTGCTTGAATACATCACAAGAGTGTGCTGAAGNGGCTCTCTGAGCACTCTCTAGCAACATTCTATGAATTTCCAAATGGGCCACTGAAAAGTGTGGTATTCTGTGAAATCTTACTAAATCTCTAACTTTTGGGAAGATATCAACTAGTCTTTTGTTTGATTATCGTGTAAGAACTCAAGTTACTTTANGTTGCAAGATTTTATAATGTGTATTTATGCGTATACTCATATTTTACACTATCACACACATTTTACAATCCTTGAAACCAGATTTAAACATTTCTTTTTTAAAAGAAGATAATGAATATTTTAGGCTTTCTCAGCCTTACTGTTTCATTAGCTACTATTTAAGCCTGGCATTACAGCCTGTACACCACACCACAGCACATACACACACACACACACACACACACACACACACACACACACACCAGAAAACCTGGTAAAGAGTGAGTATACCTGAGTTTTCTAGTTTGCTTCTCAGTTGCTGTAACAAAACCCTGGACAAAAGCCACATGGGAGGGAAGGGGATTCCTTTAACTTACAGTCCATCACAGATGGAAGCCAAGGCAAGAACTCAAGGCAGGAACCTGGAGGAAGGAACTGAAGCAGAANATGAAGNAATGCTACTTATTAGATTCCTCTGGGTTCATGTCCATCTACTCTTCTTATACAGCTCAGGTCCACCTAGCTAAGGATAATGTCATCCACAGTGGTCTGGGCCCTCTACATCAATTAAAAATACATGCATCACAGACATGCCCACAGGGCAATCCGATAGAACAACTCCTCAATTGTAGTTCCCTCTTCCCATATATGTCAAGCTGACAAATGAAACTATGACATTGAGTGCCAATAAAACTTTATNTTTGAAAATAGGCCACGGGCCAGATTTAGCTTATTAGTTTGCCCAAGCCCTGTTCTACACTGCCAGCTTTTGAAGTGTATGCTAGTGCTTTCTAAATAACAAACACAAGGTTGTGAGAACAGAAGCCTCTGAAAGAAAAAGGTATGAATCAGTTTATGAATGTCTTTATGAATATGGCAGGAAATAAAAGATGGTGAGATTCAGAGAAAGTGACTGATGACCACAGAATGAGTAGCAGGAGTGATGAGACTTGGGGTCCAGAAGAAAACGGGTTCCTTCAGCTGATGTCCAACAGCATTTGATCTGTCTACAGCATGTCAAACTGGAATGATCTTACAGGTGGTGATGAATGAAACTAAACATTACTTACAGATTTTTCTTATAAAAAGGTATTTTTGACCATGAACCAAAGCATAAGCAATATTATTTAGTAATATTTTAAAAGCTGACTTTCTTGTATGTGTATGTATTTGTATGTGAGTGCAGGTGTGCATACATGTNGAGGTCACAGGACCTCAGTGTCATTCCTCAAGGACTGGCCACCTTTTTGGGGGGGTAGGTGGGAAGGGTCTCTCACTGTNATGGAATTTGTTGAGCAGACTAGAGTGGCTGGCCAGGAATCCACTGTCTCCACTTCCCAAGTGCTGGGATTATGAATGTACATCCACCATGCTCAACATTTTTGTGTGGGTTATGGAAATCAAATGCAGCTGTACCTCTTCCTACAGACTACAGCAAATGGACAAAGTNGNTTGCTTTCTTTTCCTCTAATGCTATCAGTGATTCAATTCACAAGAGAGAATATTCACAAAGGCGAGAAATGTCGAAGTGTAAATATGTACTGTGCTATTTATGTACATTAATAGCTATAGATCTGTGGACACTGATAGTTTCCTTGGTGTCTATTCTCCCTTTAGGTGTCATCTACTAAGAGATTGCTCTGGTATCTGCTCAGCTCTGGAGTAAGAGAAACTCAGTCTGGTTCTTAGAAGAGTAGAAAATAAGGATAATTTGGAGTAGAAGTAGAATTAGTTTACACATATGTGTATTATGTTAATTACCATATAAATATATACTACATATATACATAATTACAGTTTTGCTGTGTTGTATGTATTATATAGAGTTCAATCCATTACATGACATATATGTTATACATATAAACACAGGTGCAACACAGTGGATGAGAAGAACATCAATAAACATCAATAAAGAGAGGAGATTATTTTTTAAATCTATGTATTTTTATTTCACACATATGAATATTTGCCTGCATGTGTTTGGGTACTACATGCAAGTCTTATGCCTAAATAGGCCAGCAGAGAGCATCAGATCCCCTGGAACTAGAGTTACAGACAGTTGTGAGCCACCATCTGGGTGCTGTGAGGCAAATCTGGGTCTTCTATGAGCATCCAGTGCTATTAACTGCTCAGTCATCTTCCCAGGCCTTGGAAGCACTTCTTACCACTGCCTAGNAGTCAGTACACATCATCTAATTCCATCCTCACAATAGCCATGCAGGAATTCAATACTTGAATTCTGAGAGTAGAGTTAGCAAACAGCAAAATAGTTCCAAGAGCAAATATCTCTCAACCCAGAGCATGTGCGGTCCATTTTCTTTCCTAAATCCTTTCTATTTAATGGATCAGTCTCAGCAACAGAAATCAAAGTAACCAGAAGCCCCCAATCCCAAAGTACTTGGAATAGGTGAAAGTAAGAGATTCTACAAAGGCGCCACCANGAGCAATGACCACATCTGGGGAATAAGGGCATGGGAGCCAGTGCTTATTGCCATGTGACAGTGACAATAATGAGGGACTTTTATGGTGATAACTTTGGTGGTATTCTCTGCTAAGTTGAGGAATCAGAGATTTCTAGTCTCTGAATCCACCCCAGTTGTCACTGTCAGCCTCTCTATGTTTTGTAGACACAGTGAGGTGGTCATTGATCTGAAGTATGTTCCCCTTTTGCAGGCACACTGGAGACCAATGCAAGGCAAGCCAATGACAGCTGGCACTGAAATATCTGCTTTGATATTGTGGATGACAACATGACTTAGCTAAGAGCAATGGTGTGTGCCTTGAGTCCATGATATTCCAGAGACTGAGACAGGAAGGATCACTTGAAGCTCAAGGCTAGCCTGGACAACAAAGGACGGCTTCATGTCAAAAACAGAAGCCATGAAGTGGGGAGAGAACTTAGTAAAGTTCTTGCCAGTTCAATGAGTTCAATGCCCAGGACCCACATAGGTGTACCTACAGGTATGGCAGTGCACACTTACATTGGGGAGGGAGAGACAGGCAAATTCCTGGGGTTTCTTGGCCAGCCAGCATACCTACCTGGTGAGTCTTGGGTCAGTGAGAAACCCTGTCTCAAAAAACAAACAAACAAGACTGGAGAGATAGCTTGATAGTTACAAGCACTAGCAGCTCTTCCAGAGGACCCCAGTTAGATTATAGCATCCATGATTCACAATCACCTGGAAGTCAGTTCCAAGATAGCTGATACCTTCTTTAGGGCCCGGCAGGTACCCTCCCCCAATACATGGCATACACACACAAGCCAAGATGGGCAGTGTCTGAGGAAAGACTGTGGAGCTTGTATTCTGGTCTCCACATGAGTGTCCACCCATGGGCACATGTGGCACCTCACGTGAGTCCACCTGCACAAACAGGAACCTGCACACACACGAGTAGGAATTAACATGACTGTCACGGGATGAGTGAGAGTCAGTGAAGAGCTTTTAGAGTATAAGTTTGCCTTGAAAATAAACTAGCAATTGTTTGTTATTGGAACAAACTGACAAGAGAGTCTCTGTGATGCCTCCATCACTGTAAGCAGAGCAGATGGTGTCTCGAGCAGCAAAGAGGGAATCTGGCAGAGAAAAGTCTAAGGAGAAGTGTGTGTGTGACTGTCAGATCTTGGAGTTGCATTGAGACATCTAGGAAAAGAGCCCGGCAATATCTCAAAATCCAACAAATTACTTTTAAAGTTGCCGTGTGAGTCAGAAAGATGGATGGGATGGGTCTGTGTCTACATGGTCAGAAAACTGCCAGGTCTGCAGAGCAGTTTCATCAGGAAGCCTTCTGGCTAGAAGCCTTGATTTATTATATTGATTTTGAAGATTTTTTACGGCATCTTCTTCTTCGGGATGCCAAAGTAGACTCAGCAAAGTCGGCTTCCTATGTTATAAAAGAAAACATATGTGGNCCAATTAAAGAAACAAATCTCATGTTTCCTGTCATGTTGGAAGTCCCAAATTACAGAATCTAATATGTAACTTTAAAAACTAAATGCAAAGAATTCACACAAATCATAACTAAGATTAGGTTATGTGTGCACNTGTGTTTGTATGAGTTGAAATGTGAAGAAAAATGTGGCATATATTTAGTGTAATTGGATGCATTATGAAGAAATGTGTCTGCTATGTGTATGTGTGCTGGCATTGTGACTCGTTCCCTTCCAGAGGATGGAAGTAGAAAGACATGATTTGCATTCAGTGTTTTAAGAATGAACTTGGAATATAGCCATTTCCTTCCTTTCCACCAACATCCATCCATCCCAGGAGGCTCGGCTGCCCAGACATTGACTGTCAATGTATTACTTCTAAATGCACCTCAACTTTATGCCACATGCTTGGGAAAAATAGGTAATTTCAGTATTACATAACAAAGTAACCATTGAGGAAATAACTCAAGGGTTTTCCTGTCCGGTGCTGACCTGAATGGACCCACCTCGGTCACTCTGCCCCAGCCACATGGCCTCCTAGCTATCTCTAGCATGTGCTTCACTGTTCTTGATTGAAACATGGAACCTGATGTGACTTCATCATGTAAAATAAAAACATAGCTTAAAAAAAAGGAAACTTCTTCCATAAAGTCCATAGCTAGGTTTAAATGTCACTTGCCAGAAGACTGCCCTACATTCTCCTACTTCAAATGATACCAGGCTCATCTCAAGCACCTCTCCACCATCTACCTTTTGCCCTTCATGCGGGAAATCTTGGACCATCGCCACCATCACCATCCACATGTCCTGGACTATCTCCATCATCACCATCCACATTTCCTGGACCATCTCCACCATCACCATCCACATTTCCTGGACCATCACCACCATCACCAGCCACATGTCCTGGACCATCACCACCATCACCATCCACATGTCCTGGACCATCTCCACCATCACCATCCATGTGTCCTGGACCATTGCCACCATCACCATCCACATGTCCTGGACCATCACCACCATCACCATCCACATGTCCTGGATCATCTCTAAGACTACAGATATGATGGATTAGATGGTCCTGATTGGGTTGTAAGCATAGCTGAATTTGTATCTGAGGCTTGTTTTTTAACCTGGGTCTGCAGGGCACATAAAGAAATGGCCAAAGCTTTAAGGCAGCAGAGAGATTCTCCTACTGAGCTTGAGGAAGCAGCCGCCAAATAGAACAGAATATCCCATGGCAGATCATGGCTAGGAAGGTTTGAATATAGGAGAACAACTCCTGACAGTGGTCTAGGAAGGAAAACAAGATATATAATTAGTCCTACCCATGACAGGAGCTGAAGTTTGCAAAGAAACTGATCCTCAGCTGAGACTTTGGTCCTGGGTGACTTTGGTGATTTTAGTCATGTGCCATGCTGAGCAGCCAATCCAATTACATCATGCCAGACCAGGCCGCATTTCGTAAATGTGTGTTGTTTCAAGCTGTTAGGTAAGTGGTGATTTATGCAACACTGAAGTACATCCAACTTTTAAATATTTTAAATGAAGAACACATCTCTATCTGGCATATTATTATTATTATTATTATTATCATCATCATCATCATCTTTCTCTGCCCCCCCTGTGTGTGTGTGTGTGTATATGTTTGTGTGTTAGAAGGGTGAGTGTGCAAGTTGCTGATGGAAGTCTCACTTCCTTATAAAACATCTATAATTCAATGGACATACACTGAATAGTTATTAAATATGTAGAGTAAACCTTCGCTATTTCACAGAAGCTTATTTCACAGAATGTAAAGATTGAATCCCCTATGGCAGGTAACTCCCCAGAATGCAAGGATCAGAGGGGCTCCAGGCCACCTTGGGCTACCTGGTGAGTTCAAGGCCTATCATATCAAAGACTTACTCCAAAAACTACCTACCTACCTACCTACCTACCTACCTACCTACCTACCTAACTAACTAACTAACTAACTAAATAAACTACTTTTGAAGTAGAAATTTCTACATGACAAAAAACTTTTCTAATATTTCAAAACCAAAACCCTCTCTCTCTCTCTCTCTCTCTCTCTCTGTGTGTGTGTGTGTGTGTGTGTGTGTGTGTGTGTGTGTGTGAATAATAAGGAAGAAGTCATGGATTTGGGAGAGACACAGGAGGAGTTGGGACAGGACGGTGTAGGAGTAGTAATAAAGATACAGTTCTTACATATGAAGTCCTCAAAAAATAAAATTAAAAAACCACAATAGGTTATAAAAATAAAACAAGTCAAGAAACATTATCTAGAGTGTATTGAGGAAAAAGAAAGGAATAGAAAAAAACAAAACAAAAGGATAACCACAGAATATANTGAGAAGTTATCATGGCTCCAAAGAGCAAACAAAGAATTAAAAATACACCAGATAGAATAAATAAGGTGTGAGTGGGGCATTGACAGAGTCAGAGAAGAGAAGAGAAGTCCAGGTACTAAAAGATAAAACCTCACAGGCAATGGTCTTTGAAAGAGAACAATAGATGCCATTCTCTCCTCCACAGTTGCCAATCATGTATAGTTAAGACACCAGTCTACACACACAGCTTGGAAGAGTATGAAGTGGTCCAATGCTTGGTCAGCAGTTGGCAGTCTGTATTGTACCCCACAGCACATGGGTCCTTTTCATTGTATCTCCATAGAGAAGCAAACACANATGAACAAGGGATCACTGTCTTGACAGGCCTGATCCTTGTGTCCTACNGCTGCTTTGGCATCCCCTCCTTCCATTGGCTGCTTCTTCTTTCCAATCAGAACAGTTTCACCTCAGCAACACCNACAGTCTCAATGCTACATCATTACAGGTCCAATAGCACACACTCATTTCCTGTTTACTGGACACTGGTGTTCCCACCTTCCTTTGTTGCTAGGGAACTGCCCCAGCTCTGGAGAGAACACTGGCAAGCATGCTGAAGGTTCTANAGCTCCTGNTAGAAGAAGAGCTGTTTCTTCCCAGGTGTCATGCTTTTCCTTTTAAGTGCTGTCTGAACAGATGCCTAGAGCTGAAGTCATCGAAGAAAGGAAGGGAAAGGCCAATGAGTTTAGAGAATGCTTAAGAAAGAATGAGTCTGGGTGTTTAGTGGTTACAGTTTGCCTGTGAGATATATGTGAGCACTTGATTCCCCAGCTGGCAGCACTGTTACAGGAGTGTGTACANTACTGTTTCCCAAACTAGACTGCTGCCACCTTCATGAGTTTAGCTGAGTCTGCTGGAGAAGGGTCATCACAACTGGGATGACTTTCCCCAAGTTGAGCAGGAGCACAGGTAGGGTCCCTGGACCCTCACCTGAGTATCCAGTCACTCCTCCAAATCAGCTGTATGTATCTCTAGGTGGCCTCAGGGTCTCAGGAAGAGTACAGACACTAGGAAAGACTAGAAGAAAGGGGGCTCCATCTTTGCAAACTATGAGGGAACTATTATCTATGCTGGATACAGACTTTCCAATACAGGTGCTTTGGGACCATCCACACTCCTGTAGGAACCTCCCCAACTTATGCTCTGTAAGGAAGTGCAATAAACTCATTGGCTTCCTCAGACTGAACTTTGGTATAGTTATGCTTTGGCTTGTCATTGGGACCATACGAGGGGGCTGGACATTGCTTAACCCCCACCCACAGGAAGAACATTCTCACAACAGAGAGGTTGTGGAGTCTTTGGGAGTGGAACCTATCTCAAGGTAGTGAATATGTGGGTTTGGGGATGTTCTGTTTCCGCTTCCTGATCTACAGATATGTGATTGAGCAGCTGTCACAAGTTCCTACTGCCAGGAGGTCAGCTGCCCATGGCAGTGCATACTCTGCCATTATGGACTCTGTCCAGAACTTCCTCCTGCAGTTGCTTCTTGCCAAATATTTAGTCACAGCAATAAGAAAAGTAAACTAATACTAGTGACATTTCCCATTCAGTGAGCCAGGAAATACCTATCTACTATCTCCTTATAAATAAGACAACAAACGGCTGTATCATGTGAACTGCAGCTGTAGGAGCTGTGCTTGCTCTCAGCCATGTGTCTGTATTATATTGGATAAAGTGGAATCAAATCTACCAATATACTGTTAGTTGTTAAAGTCAAAATAATATAAAGTTATATGGGTGTATGGGTGTGTTTTAAATACATTTATGAAGTATATTGACCTATGAATGTTTAGAGAAATGTCTGAAAGCATAGACACCAAACTGACAACAGCAATTCTCTCAGGGGTACAACAGTCAGAGGTGCTGATGAGGATGTATTTACTACAGTGGTGTCATTTTGTATGATAATACGGACAGGAAAGCCAGGTGAACAAAAATAACTTCAAATAAAAGCAATAAAGTGTTGAAATGTACATTTTTTTAAGTTTCAGGATTTCATCAAATGAAAATAAACTTTAGAAAAGCCATGAATGTATTGTGGTTTCAATTTTTAAATATTGTAATATCTAATCACATACATGCTTATGTGTCTGTGTGTGGATATATATGTTCACATGAGTGCAGTACCCACAGAGGCCAAAAGAGGGCTTCACATGCTCTGGAGCTGGAGTTACAGGTGGTGAAGAGCTGCTCCACACAATTTCTGGGAAAGTAACTCAGGTTCTCTGCAGGAGTGGTGTGTGTGTTCTTAACCACTGAGATGTCTCTGTAAAGTGGTTCGGAGAATCTACTCATTTTTACATTGTGTGGACAATGTTNCATCTATATGGCACATCTAGACATTCTCAATCATCCTGTGGAAAATGGATTTATTTGCTAAATAAACAAAGGTAACTGGGAAACGCATGTCCTAACTATTTAGAGATACACGGGAAACAGATGTTTCTTCACACAAAAGGATTTGTTTCTCCACAGATGTTGCCATGGAAGGTCTTATGTTGTTCTGTTGTTGTGACAAGTACATAGTGAAAGAGAAAAATATTGCCACAACTCAGAAATCCTCTCTCAGGAGTGACAGCCCATGATAATTTCCAGAATCCACTGTCAGGGGAGAACACCAGGGCACACACTGTGGAACATTGTTAGGGCATTAGAATGTTGAATGCGTTGGAATTTATTTCTTAAATCAATAGTGAAACTCAACAGACATTAGCAGAAAGATAAAAGGAAAAGAAAGGTTCAAAATGGGACTGAAAGGAGCTAGGAAGCCAAGGGACACAGTAAATTAGCAGAGCCAGACAGTGACTCTGTGGAAATATGAGAACTTTAAATCTATGCAGGAAAGAAGGTAAGATCCTTGCTGGACTTTGNGTCTCCATGCTAAAGGCTAGCTATTTATTCAATCCTTACCCCACATCTGTTACATGCCAAAGATTGTTCTGAGTACCTGCAACACTAAAAGGAAAAGGCAGAGGACTAGTCAAGTTATTGCAAACAACCTCAGACTATTTGCAAAATAGTAACCATGGTAGGGGAGGTGGTTGAGATTGGGGCTAACTCACTGTCCAGGAGGGGAGATGTGACAGAGGATGTGGCTGGCTCATTCGACAGTATGAGCAGGCACATGCAGGGGATGGGGAAAAATTAAGCTTGATTGGTTCATAATGGAGAAGGAAGCAAAATGAGGCCTGTAGGTGGCTGGAGCCAAGTGCTAAGGGCTGGCAGCCCTCAGGAAGGTGCTTTTCCTGCATCCTCAGAGGTTAAGGAGCAAGAACAATAATATGGCCAGATTTGTGTTTTGAAACTTTTAGATGTGTCTATGAATGTTTCCCATGGAGGGCCCACAGGAGGATACAGTAGAGATGCTGGACTATTTCAGAAGTGGCTGACATGGAGCTGCAGAGATGATTCAGTTGCTAAAGTGCTTGTGATGCAAGTGTTGAACCCATGGTGTTTCAAAAGGCAGGCCTGGTAGCACACACGTGCAATCCTAGCACTGGGAAGACGGAGGTAGGTGGATTCCTGGGCCCACTGGCCAGTCAAGCTAGTCTAATCAGTGAACCTGAGGACACAGTAAGAGATCCCGTCTCAGCTCTTGAGGAATGACAATGGAGACTGACCTCTGGCCTCCAGGTGTACATGTATCTTACCCTCCCCTCAACATACACACACACATACATAAAGGAATAAATAAAATAAAAATAACTGGTTACAATATCTCAGGAAGCAACACGAGGGCCTCCNTGAATCTGGACTCACATAGGCGCCTTCATAATATTTCTGAATGAAGGTCGTGTTAGAGCAACAAGAGAAGGGAAAAGGGCGTAGGGGAGATACAAATGACAAAAAAGAGAACACTCAGCCCATGCTATCCCATGCCAGTCTTCTTGAATGTTAGGCTGTCAAGCTGCTCTCCATAGATACCGTCTTCCTCCCCATCTCCCCACTGTCTTCTAATACTTCATCCCTTAATGGCTCTCATGGAACACAACCCAGTCTCTTTCTCAGCACAAGCTTCTCGCACAAAGACCAGTCCTTTCTGAAAACAATGCCAGCCTTTCTTGACTCTAGGATGTATTTTCCANTTTTCTAGTTATGACTTCCTGTTGCTTTTCTACCATATGCTGTCTCCTGAAAGTCATGGTTGCCATACCTAGCAGTGTTGAGCATAGAGGATTATCAAATTTAAAGCCTACAGTGGAGCTGCAGTGCTTTATAAAACTCCCTCACACTGTAAATGAGGAAACATTAACACTCTTACTCAGGGTCAGCCTGGGCAGGAACACAAGGGCTCGGGGTCATTCACTCAGCCAAGTGTTTTCTGAGGAGGATTTGTGCCAGGGCATATTCTAGGATTTTTGTAGCAAAGGGCAAAAGGTCATGAAGATTCTGAACAAGCTTCACTTTTCACTGGAAAAGTAAACAGGTGGGTGCCACCGCCAGGCCTGGTGCCAGGCTCTGCTGAGGCTCTAAGGGGAGACAGGAGAGAAAGGGTAACTAGAAATGTGAGTGACAGAGTGCGTGGAACTCCTAGCTCTTTACTAATGGCTGGGGGAAGCTGTGCTGGCTGTAGCATAAAAAGGAATGGACTCTGAGCATTTTATAAAAGTCGTCATGATCCAGCTGCTGGAAGGTTCTGGAAGGAAGGAAACAAAGTGCAGAGAGACTCCTGTGACACTCCAAGGCAATTCTCGGGTTCTCTACTAAAAGCAATGGTTAAACTAATTGCAAAGAACTTTGGGTCTTGCACTTCAATTAAATATTCATAGAACTCCATTCTGCGCTGCATTTAGAAGCTAAGAGCCTTTCAAACCCCTTCTGCATTCCCAATAGTCAGCTAATCCATTTGAAATGTGATACCCTCTCCAGCCCACAGTCTCAGGGAGTTGGCCCAGGCAGGCAGCCCAACTTAGGATCTTTTTCAAGAGATGCAGGCTGAGGCTTGAGGATACTAAATTGTTCTGAAAAGCAAATAGCAGTTGTCCATGGGGAGGCTGGCCACCTAGCAGCTTTAGCACAAGGCGGGGATGGACTAAGAGAATTAAGCAGAGGGTGAGGGCAACGTGTCATGGCGACAGAAGCACTATTTTTTGTTGGTAATGATTCACGGGGGGGTGGGGAGTTGAGGGGTAGCAAAGCAATGTACTGGGTACTCAAGCAATGTAAATGTTCCCTGAAGCTGAACTTGATTACCACTGGCCACTTTATAGACAGGTGACTCCCTTCTCATGCTATCCACTTTGGATTTTCTTAGAATACCCATCTGCACACTGCAAGCCTGTGGGCCACATTCAGCCTGCCACTTGTTTTCTTTATGTAAATAAAACTTTATTGGAATTCAGCCATCTCCAGTTCTCTCATATTATTGACAAGTTTCATCACAGATGGTACAAGCAGTGTCTAGGTTCCTACTGATGATTTGAGCCTTTACAGGAAGTATGCCAGGCCTGCTTTAGAAAGATGTTTATGCCCTGTATAGACTTCCAGGTTTTAATGAAAACTAATTTATGCATGGCTTCATAGTGCTCAGTATACAGATCTCCACCCAGATATACTCTTAGGAAGGCAAAACTAATGACTCAGGGGTAAATAGGATGAAAAACTGGGCAGCTTAAAGGTTCATGCAATCTGCTTTATTCTCAAAAGCACTACCAGAAGGGTTTTGAACACTAAAATGTTAACCATGTAGAAGTGTGTTCAGTCCTGTCTCCTTGTACTTCCTGCCACAGGGCAGAGTTTTCCAAGCTTCCTGGCAAGTGTCCTCATCTTACCCTTCTATCAGAATTCCATCCACCTTGAAGTGGGTGGGGCAAAACACACTCATGTTAATAGAAGAAGTTGCTTGGGGTCCATATATTATATTTAAGATGAGCTGGAAAGCACAGTGGAAATCCCCTTCAAAACAGCTCTTGCCTTGTTCTGAATGGTGTGTGTGTGTGTGTGTGTGTGTGTGTGTGTGTGTGTGTGTGTGTGTGTGTGTGTGCTGTGTGTAATTCTCAGTTACCCTCTACTTGCTTGGGGAGGCCTGGCTTTCACTGGCCTGGAACTTGACAAGTAGGTCCCAGGGATACATTTGTCTCTGCCTCCCCAGCAGTGGTATTACAAGCACACACTTTCACACCTACACTATCTTTAAAAACATGGGTTCTGGATGGAACTCAGGTCCTCGTGCTTGNATAGCAGGCATTTTACACACTGAGCCATCCCCCTGACCCTGCTTTCTGATTTATTTGGAATAATCTCTCACAGCATGTAAGAAATACACATACTGACTTATTTGTTATGCACCAGACATGATGCTACCTAGGGATTCAAAGCAGTTCAGAGCAGAGTTTCCTAGGAAAAGGAGCCAGAAAGGGACCAGAGGTCTCATAACATTGTGGTCTCTCGGAACATGATGCTCATGGCACGATTTCAACTCAGATCTCATTGGAGACAAAAGGGATAAATGAGAATACTGGGATTCTTTGTAGATGGAACGTTTTCTTGCATGGTAGAATGAGTGCAAGCAAAAAGGAATGAGCAAGACATAGAAAAGGCATTTGAGACCATATGGCATCCTTCTTTGGACCTTTTCAACTGGCAAGTGAGCAGACGAGACATCCCTGGTCCCACTGTGGATCTGAGAATAAAACAAGGAGCCATTTCTTAAGACATATATCTTTTCAACATGTCATCCTTGGCACCATCCTGTGGAACCAGTGGACCAATTAGACTCCCAAGGGTGACCTCATCAGGCTGACACCTGTGTGCTGATGACACCTGTGTGCTGACACCTGTGTGATGACACCTGTGTGCTGACACCTGTATGTTGACAACTCTGTGCTCACACCTGTGTGCTGACACCTGTGTGCTGACACCTGTGTGCTGACATCTGTGTGCTCACACCTGTGTGTTGACACCTGTATGTTGACACCTTTGTGCTGACACCTATGTGCTGATGATACTTGTGTGCTGACACCTGACANCACACACCCATAGAGTAAGAATGGTCTTTATGACACTATTACCAAGCCTCAAAGGACGGCAGCCCCTCAGACTGGGTCATTACAGTCTTGGTTCCTGACCACTGATCTAAGGAACAGGGACATTGTTTTCATTTTAGTTTTCAAAATATGCACAGAGGGTTGTGCTACAGGGCAGGGTTTTNGTTATAGTAATAAGCAACTCCTTGGCTTTTTTTCTTGCTCTTTNCTCCCATTTGCATCCCGGTGCTGCCCCTTCTCCCTCTCTACGACAACATCTTTTATATGTTTTGTGGGGATGGAGAATGCTTCCTCAGCAGATCGATTTTGATTGGACAGCTTCCTTCTTTCAGTCCTCTCATCTCAACAATAACATGCGTTATTTTAAATCTGAGACGATCAGGAGAGGAAAAGAGTGAAATGTAAAACAAACAAAGCAAATTAAAAACCACACAGGAAGTCAGTGGGGTAGCTCAGTGGGGGAAGGCGCTTGCTGCCAAGCCTGACAACTCGAGTTCAATTCCAGAAAATCACATGGTGGAAGGAGACAATCAATTTCACAGGAAGAAAGAACG
>LZPO01087403.1:70677-83624 GCA_001675575.1 Neotoma lepida | reverse complement strand
CACACACACACACACACACACACACACACAGAGACATACAGACAGATGAATGTAAAAATAAAAACAAATGCTAAAAACTACATGTATTGTTCTATATACATGGCATGACTTACTTATATGTAAATATACACTATATATAATTATGCTAGCATGGAGCATTGCAAGCAACTAGCCGACACACATATGACCCCCTCCTTNGCAGGCCAGCAGCATTCACAACCTGTTCTTGCTAGCCTATGATGTTTACTATTACTTTCTTAGTCATTTGATTCTCTTTCAGTATAAAATAAAGATATGGACTCAAGAATCTGGGGTGAAAAGTTCAAGGCTGAAAATACTTCCTTCGTCACTGTTCTGGCTGTGTTTGCTCACTGACGGATTTTCTTTAATCTGGCAAATAAAGGCCTTTATTAGAACAGGGGATAATAGTTACGATTTTTCTCACCCAAATAAACACTTACACGGAAATCATGCATTCAAAAATAATTCAGACACATCCCCAAAATGTTCCTCATTTTGATCCTGCCGGCTTTTTATATCTAAGCTCTGAGGCGTCATTTCCCATAATTCAATTGACATGAGCGGTTACAGCACCAGAGCGGTTTTTGTTTCTTTCAACCTCTGTCCCAGAAAGAAACCCCTTCTGCAAATGTAGAGATTCTTCTCATGAGACAGGCCTCTACCAAATAGGAATTTATGTAAATGAATACAGTCATGAAATGAGCAGGAGATGCATACCTAAAAAGCTCAATTTTGCAGGCTATTTCCAGAAAAATAAATCAAGTGCCAGGAAGGTGGCTCAAGTATAAGACCCACACATTTAGAAAAGATGAAAAATAGTCAGGACTGGGGAAATGACGCTATGGGTAAGAGTGCTTGCTGTGCAAGCATTGCTGAGTTCAGATCCTCGGCATTCATATCAAAAGCCTGGCATGGCCTTGCATGCCTACAGGCCCAGCACCGTGGGAGCAGGAGACAGGAGGATGACTAGNGCTTGCTGGCTGCCAGCCTAGCTCCAGGTTCAGAGGCACCCTGACTCAAGGGATAGAGCCTGTTGCCTCTGGCCTCTCTATGTGCACAAGGACATGTACACAAGGAGATACACACCTAGAGACACACATATGCATATACCACACCTACACTCCCAACCAAATATTAACAATAACAACAACAATAACAAAATTGCCAGACAATATCACAAAGCTACTCACAGCAGAGTGAGAATGAGCCCAGGGTTTTCAACTATAAAAATTTTGCTCAGAGGGATAACTGCTGTTGTCAACAAGTAGTTCTGATGATCACTTCAAGGCAGGGGTGCCATCGGCATCCAGAAGCCAGAAGCCAGGGACATTCTTTAGCATCCCATGTGCCTTGTGTTGGACAATTCTCCACAACNGAGAGTTGTCAGTTGCTCCATTGTGTGAGGTGTGCATTCATCTGTACATGTATGTGTCTTTGTTTCTGTGTGTGGAGTGTATGCGCATCTGGAGACCAATGGTGGGACCAATTCTTCGTCTTCTATTTTGAGACAGAGTCCCTTGTGGAACTTGCAGCTCACTAATTAGCTAGACTTCATGGCTAGCAAGCCCAAGGAGCTGCTTGTCTCCACCTCCCCAGCNCTGGGGTTACAGGTGTGTNCACTGCCATTGATGGGCGCTAAACTGAACTCAAGCTCTCATGCTTGTTCATGCTTGTTCAGCAAGAGCTGCAATGACTGAGCTGGCTCCACAGAAAGTGTTACATATTGTAAAATGTCAGTATCTCTCTGATGGAGACATGCTGTGTCTGCCTGTGATCCATANTACTGGGAAATGTCATACCCTGCTATGTCAAAACACACTCATGACCATGCATGTAGCATGTACTCATCCTANAAATTGGAGTAAACAAAAAATAATTTTCTCTACAATATTTCTATGACAATCTGAATATGGCCAGAGCACTGTCAAATCTTAATAACTGAAGCTGAAGATTCATGGCTGTGAGCTGATCCAGGGACTCACCCAAGGCAGGAATCTGAAGGTAGGAACTGATGCCCTACACGCTTATCTAATAGAGTCATTTCCTCATTTGAGGTTCTTTCCTCTCAGATGACTTTAGCTTGTGCCAAATTGACATAGAACTACCTAGCACCGGAGAAGGGGTGTCCACATATGTGTGTTGGTGTCTTATTTTTTGAGATAGGGTCTTGCATTGGTTTGGACTCATCAATTAGGCTAGGCTGCCTGGTCAGTGACCCCCAGGAATCCACATGCCTCAGCCTCCCCAACACTGAGATCCCAAGCACCCATCACCATGACCACATAGCTTNTGTTCTGGCCTGACTCAAATCCCCACACTTATCAGGCAAACTCTTTGCTGACTGAGTCATTTCCCCAACCCCTGAGTCCTCAACTTCTGTTCCCTTATGAGGAATTCTCTATGTCCAAAAGCAGGGGTGAAATAACTCAAAGTTACTGTTCAGCTGAATGCTGCTTATGTTTAGCCTCATCAAACAGAGGCAGGAGAGTAGCAGCAAGGATATTCCTGACATACTGTCTATGGAAGAACTGCTCTAAGCCCTCAGCATGGTAACATATTCCATTGTCCTGCAGAGGCCACCCANATCCCCATGAGGTTCCTGCAGCTGGTTTCACTAGTTAGTTTATGGAATGGCAGTTCCATGGGATATATTAGCAGCACACAAGAATGGTAAACTGAGTGACTTCCCAATGACATCTCCTTCTATCTAGAATAAAATCAGTGGTCTCCAGCTAGGCAGCTCAGCTTACCTGATGGATCAATTAGCTAGCTCATCTCTCATTTGCCTGGACCAAGTCAAGCTGGGAAATTTGGTTCATTGGCTTGTTCTAATGGATATGGATTGTTTTCTCTTTAAGAGCCTGAATGCTTCCATAGCCAATTGGTCACATTCTATAGAACACAAAGAACCCTTCTAACTGGTGGCTTTTCTAGCTCTTTCCCTTATTTAAAGAAACAGCTCCAGGATATTGCTCAATATATACTTAAGGCTGCTAAGCCAAAGGATTTATGAGGATACATTTTGTAATATCTTGAAAAATCATACTGTGCTTGCAAAGTAAAGATGGGGGGAGTCTATCTAAATATCTCTATGTACATCAAAGCATAAAAATGGATGCAATGATGATAAGCATCTCTGGTGTTCAGATAGATTGGTTGTAAAAAGGTTATTTCAATTAACCAGGGAATTTAGAGTCTCATATTAGANTGAATGTTTTCCCAGACATTCTCTTCTTCACTTCCATGACATTCCCAACTATATGCTGCACAAAGGATACTTACTGTGAAGAATACTCCTCAGTCACAGGGGAGCATTCTTTTATTCTGTCACATTTTGTCTTCCCTAAATCTTATCAAGATGGAGGGGAGGATACATCAACTGTTAAGACCACTAGCTGCTCTTCCGGGGGGGGGCATAGCTCAATTCCCAGCATCCACACAATTTTTCTTTAAAAATGATTATCAGGATTATAACACTAAATATAGGAAAATTACATGGATTCAAATTGTATCTAGCATGTATAAGTAAATGTTTATTGAAGTGTAGCCATACAATCACATTTCTAGAGAACAGAGTCATGTTGTCAAAATAGACAGCTGACCCCTCACCCCAAATCAGATAGTTACTATCTAGCATTTGAAAGAAAACATTATCAACCTCTGCTATAATTGATCTTGGAAAAGCATTATGTGTAGATAGGATATCAAATTCTGTATTGGTAAACACAATCAATAAGAGAGGTTTCTGTTTGTCTACCAACATACAGAGTAGACTGGAGGGAGATAAAAGACATAAATCCACATGCAAGTATGTGAAGCATAGATAAAGAAACCTCAATAGTGTGTGGTTATTTACTATAACTCTAGGGTTTAAGAACAAAAGTATATCCAAAGATCTTAGACAATCCCCCACCACTAAGGTCAGCACAGCCTTGATCCCACTGAAATAGCAGGACTGGTTTATAAAAGAGCTTAGAGAGAATTGAGAGAGATGCAGAAACTAGAAACTAAGACGGACAGCACAAGTGAAAGGAAACAGGAAATTTAGTGAGGGGGGAGAAAGCCCAAGGAGTGATTGACTTCTGGACCCTTAGGTGCAAAGACACAACTGGTAGCGATCTTGAGATGGCATTAATAACTGAGTTCACACAATAGGCTCACTTTTACACAAGCAAATCATCTGTGGATCAGTGCTAAGAGAAGTAGTGCTTTAATTTTGGAAGGTGACAAAATAACACCAGCAAAAGAATAAAACAAACAAACAAACTCATCCTTGCTATCCTTTAAAGGTAAGTTGGGGGGCTGGAGAGATGGCTCCAGTGGTTAAGAGCACATGCTGCTCTTGCTGAGGACCCAAGTTTGGTTCACAGCACTTATGACAGCCAGCTAACAACTGCCTGTAACTCATGCTCTAGAGGATCCAGTGCCCTCTTCTGGCCCCCACAAAAAGCTGCATTCACATGATTCACACACTCCCACACACACTCACTTAAAAATAAAATCACTAGCGAAACTAAAATTAATTGGATTCAAACAAATGAGCACATCATATAACCTCTGGGAATAGCTGGAATTCTGATTGTTGTATTTTTTNATTAGATCATCAGAAGAGGAAGGCAGAAGGGATGGCTCTGTACATAAAGATTATTTTGTCTGACAGTTGTTGCTACAAAACTGAGGTGGGTCAATCAAAGCCCCCTGCATGTGCTTTTGCAACCTGAGCNATAGACAACCCAGATTAAGACTCTTCGTGCCTAGAGTAGAGCTTTTCGAGCAGGATGGGTATTTTTGTTCTTGACTTATAATGATCAACAAGCATATGTCTGCAGGGATTAGATTAATTAGAGGGGATTTTCTGGATAATGTTCAAAGACAATGAAATCCTCTAGTTTACAGTCCTTTCAAGTTGGAGTGCCAAATGGTACACCTTGAGGGGATTAAGAGAAACTGATTTTGTACTCAGGGGACATCATTGTTGACCTCTATTGTAAAGGCCTGCTGTGCTCTAGCACGTCCTCATGAACTAAGGAAATCCCTCTGGGTTCTGGTGGAGTGGGAACTGATTCTTGAAAACACAACCCAAGGAAAGAAACCATTTTATGAAGCATGCTAGACAAACACACTTTTTTCTTAAAGACAGGGTCTTACTATGTAGCCCTGGAGGCCTAAAAATCACTAATTAGATTAGGATGGCCTCAAACTTAGAGACCTACCTGCCTCTCCCAAGTGTAAGCTTTCACCACAACACATGACATAAATAAGAGATTGTTTTTAAAAATAATTTCTCTATATATCCAAAGGAAAAGGAGAAATTATTAAGTAGCTATATTTTTTATTATTTTTATTAAAGTAGGATACAAGAATGGTTAGCCTTAATTAGGCCATGGAATAAGTGTACAGACGAAGAGAGTTGTTCAAATCTGGGTAGACATTACATAAACAGAGGAAGCTTGGTATGCAGGGTTCTCTGCAAATAGGATGGCCATGTAGGAGCACAGTTCTCTCCTACAGTATGGGAAGATTGACATCCTCTCCTACAATGTGGGAACCCTGACATCCTCTCCTACAGTGTGGGAAGATTGACGTCCTCTCCTACAATGTGGGAAGACTGACATCCTCTCCTACAATATGGGAAGATTGACATTCTCTTCTACAGTATGGGAAGACTGACATCCTCTCCTACAATGTGGGAAGATTGACACCCTCTCCAACTATGGGTGAAGACTGACATATACCTTGAGGTTCTCCATAAATATCAAAGAGCCAATGGCTGCTTGTCCTGTGATTTAAGGTTTATGCAAATGTCCACTTGCATGAGGAGAACCAGCTCCTATCTCTCTGCCATCAGAATCCATTGGGGCAGGGCTTCTCAACTGGGAGCTTGTAGACATTCCAAGGTGATGTCATCCTTATTTGTCAGGTATCACACAAGAAATTCATGGGGCCTAAAACCATTCCTGGGATGGGATGTAGTTAAGTAGCAAGGTGCTTGCAAAGCATGCATGAGACTTTCAGTTTCATCCCCAGCACCACAGAATTGATAAATGACAGACAGATGGATGATTGAAAGACTGATTGATAGATGATAGAGAAATAAATCTATGAATGATAACTAGACAGCTGGTAAATAAACATACAGATGATAGATGGATTATTATTGACAAATACATAAATAATAGGGATAAATAGATGAAAAGTGATAGATAAAAGATGATAAAAAGGTAGATATATAGACAGGTAGACAGAGAGATAGATGATAGAGAAATAAATATATGAATGATAACTAGACAGTTGATAAATAAACATACAGTGGATAGATTGGATAATATAGAGACAAATACATTAATAATAGCGATAAATAGATGAAAGGTGACAGATAAGAGATGATAGGAAGGTAGATATACAGGCAGACTGATAGGAGATAGATAAACAGACAGATGATAGATGAAAAGACAGATGATAGATTGATGATAAATAAAGAATAGATGGATAAATAGATGAGATGATAGAGAAAATATGATAAATAGATAGATAGATAGATAGATAGATAGATAGATAGATAGATAGATAGACAGATAGATGAATAAATAATAGGTAAATAAAGGCATTTCTTTCTCCTTTCACAGAAAGCACCAAAAAAACTATACCTCTTATAGAACTCCTGAAGTCATCATTCACTCCTGAACATGACCATGTTAATGTTATGCTTATTTGTCACTTTCTGTAAGACTTACGTTGCATTAGTTACTGACAATGCAACATGTTTATTCATGGCTTCTTATCCTCAAAACAAGATGCAAAGCAGTCAATTTGCCAAAATCCTGAACATATTGTGNTTAAGAGCTGAAAGCTAAGACTCCAACATGTCTCTCTCATCTACCACCTCCTGAGGTGGTTACTGAGGGAAGTATTTTAGATCCCAGACAGCATCCCAGAGCCTTCCACTGGTGATGCAGGGGGAAATAGTGAGGTAGGTCAACACTACCCTCACCCTCTGCTGTGGAGACCACAATCTTGGGAGTGTGGAGTGGCAGGAAGCCATAGTACCTGTTTTATAACCAAAGTAAGCACGGCAACATTTGACATTTCAAATGCTGCCTTCTTCAGATTTCCAATGTTATCAAAGCTGTAGTAAAACCTACACAGACCCTCATCTGAAAGACCAATTCCTCTATCCTGTCTTCTAGAGCTAGAGTTCCAGGAGGTGTGAGGCATCTTGTGGGTACTGGGAATCAAACCTGGGTCCTCTGAAAGAGCAGCAGATGGTCTTAACTGTTGAGACATTTTTCTAGCTCCATTCATGTCCAGTATCTTTTTTTAAAGGAAGAAGGGAGGAGGGAGAGAAAAAGAAAAGAATAAAGGAACAACATGTGCTTTCTGTTTTCTGATTAAAGGTGATTGAAACTAAGGTCTAGCAACAGATGCTGGAGAATCTATCCCAGAGAAATCTGTGAAGGGTCACAGTCCCTGCACTGCCCATGTGTACCAGAAATTAGCTTCCACCCCATAGATTGTAACCAGTTATATGGGGACAAGATGCTATCGGAATTCAATAAATTGTACATTATTTTACCTTGATATTTTCTAAGCATCTGGCTTCAAGGTCTTGTAGATAAATAGTATCTTAATCCCTTTGACCAAAATGCTGCAGAGCCCACTCTTCAAAATACAGTTAAATGGTTATACTTTCCACATTCTCAATGATTCTTAATTAAGAATGTGCCTCTTCATTACAAAGAAGTGCTAAGAAGCATGGCTCCTTCCAAGTTCCCCTAATTTCGGTTAAGTGTGCATGCGTGCTCACTTGAAAAGTTTGAAGAGACATTAATAATGTTGCTGACTAGGAAGAAGATGACAGGCAGGTAGCAAGTAATACACATTCCTCTTAAGAAATGCACTTAAGCCTAGAGCTCCATCTGTTATCTCTCTCTCTCTCTCTCTCTCTCTCTCTCTCTCTCTCTCTCTCTCTCTCACACACACACACACACACACACACACAATTTGTGTGTTGCACCAACAGAACGAAGATAGTTTATAAGCACTAGGCTAAATCATCATTTATAAATAAATCCCCAACCTGCTAAACAAGGATAGTTGAAACATTTATGTGAATGCTCCAGTCTTTGAAATAGATGTAGCACTGACCCTTCCTGTGCTGTCATTATTTATTTTCCCAAAGCATCATTCATCTTATAAAAACAGAGTAAAAGGAAATAGCCCATTTTCCCAATCTGCAAGGATGTTTTGAAGACTTTGCCCTTAAAAAGGGCAGATTTCTCTGCGGTTTCCTTGCCAAGATCGTTTCAATCACTTTCTTGCAATTTTCTGCAAGAAAACACTGCAAGGCAAACATCAGCGATCCAGGATCAGGCGACTTTTCCTCCGCGATAATAAATATGTTAGTTTGGAGCCGACTCACAAAGAATCCAGACAGCCCCGAGCTGGCCTTGTTCCAAGAGAGAAGCATGTGGTAGAGAGAAGAGGCCCTCAGCTGTCTGTCACAAGTGGACTTCTATCTACCCCTACTGTCTGCAGCTTGAAAACAGAAGTGTTGGCTATTAAAGGCTTGTCTTCAGGGCACTGGTGTGAGACATCTTTGTTAAGTACCATGTACAGTCAACAGCAAGCATCCTGGGTTGACTGGGGATTGATCTTTGGTAAATGCATTTCATGCTAGGTACTAGAGAGTGAACAGGACTGTGGCAACTCTTTGTCTGATTAGAGTAAAAATTGCAACATCATGACAAACAATTTTGAGTCTCTTTACGGATAAAATTTCCATATCTTCCCCTGGGGTACCTACTATGCCGGTCAGTATACAAGCATCTTGTTTTATTATTATTATTATTATTATTATTATTATTAATAATAATAATCTGTAATAGCCATGGCTATCCCAGAACTTATTTTGTAGACCAGGCTGGCCTCAAACTTACAGAGAGCCCCCGCCTCTGCCTCCTCAGTGTTGGGATTGAAGGNGTGCACCTCCACTGCTCAGCTTAGCCTGGAAGATGTTTGTGATTGAAATAAAATTACATCTATTCCACTCCCCCTTTCCTCCCTCCAGCCTCCCCTACTTCCAATGTAGCTCACGCTCCCTTCAAATTGATGGCCTCTTTTTCTTTATTATTGTTACATAAATGCAGCCGGAAGTTTCTTGGGTCCCGCCCAGCTCCCCTCCCCTTCCTATGGTCCAGACAAATCACTCTCACCTGCAGTTCTGCAGCCACTCTGACCCAAGTAAACACACAGAGGCTTATATTATTTACAAACTGCATGGCCTATGGCAGGCTTCTTGCTAGCTAGCTCTTATATCTTTAATTAACCCATTCCTATTAATCTATGTTTCGCCATGTGGCCGTGGCATTACTGGGCTGCTCCTCCTAGTAGTCATTAACTGTCATATCTAGGGGTGAGATCCACCGAAAATTCCCCCTTCTAGGTTATTATGTCCATTGATATTGGCAATATTACAGTTTTGTTTATAAAGTCATTTCTAGGAGGAACTTGAATAAAATTTCATATTTAATTTTTGAGGCAAGGTCTCATGTAGCTCAGGGTGGCCTTAAACTCCCTACATAGCCAAAGATGATCATGAACCCTTGACCCTCCTGCCTCTACCTCCCCAAGGACTGAGATACAAGCTTTCGTCATCATGCCTGCTTTAGGTGGCCCTGGCAGCCGAACCTAGGCCTTCATGCATGAAAGAAGAACTGAACCAAGGAAGCTGTATCCTCACCCCCCCATCTTCTGTGTAAATCCCTTGTTTTAGGGCTCAGCTGGAAGCCTAGGAATGGAGCACCTGGCTGGCTCTCCTAAGCTTTCTTGGAATAATAGAAACTTAGTGTTCCAGTAAGTGGAATTTATCTTAGGGCACAAAGAAGGCAATAAGAAAGAAAGTGAGAAAGAAGGCAGTTTTGCTTGGGCAGTGCCTAAAGACTGACTTAAATGTCACCAAGGATTGAAAGAGGGTCAGGCTAAATAAGAGAAAAATGGCCTTGGATGCTCAAAGTGTTGCCAATCTAGAAAGGATGTCCCTAAATCATTCTGAAGGAGTGAGCATGGCAGCTAACATGAATGGGCAGTCCAGACATGAAAATGGGATTCAAGAATGACTATGGGGAACAAGAACTCAGTGGAGATAAAGTAACAGGNAAGGAATCTCAAGATAAAAGGGAGAAACCAGAGCTGAGTGGGATGGAAGGTGATGTCAAAACAAAGAAGGCCAACGAAGGGCCGTTAGAAACAAAGGCAGGACACCATGCAGACCTAGAACTCTATTACGGGCCGTTAGAAACAAAGGCAGGACACCATGCAGACCTAGAACTCTATTACCTCTGGATGCCTAGAAATGCAACCAATGCTGGCTTGGCACAATGGCTGTCAATAAAGTGCTTGCCACACAAGCATGAGGACCTGAGTTAGAAACCCAGTACTCATGTATAAAGCTAGCAGTGGTGATTGCATACTTGTAATCCCAGAGCTGGGGAGGTAGAGACAGAAGGATGCTTGGGGCTCACTGGCNAGCAAACAGCCTAATTTCTGAGCCCCAAGCAAAGGACTTTGTCTCAAAGGACAAGGTGGTCAGCACCTGAGGAACAATACTCAAGGTTGACCTCTGGNTTTCAAGTTCATGTGGACTCAAGCATACGTGCACACACACATACTTACAAAGTATGAAATGGTATGTTAAGCATTCAGCGGTGATGAGTGCAGTGCAAGGCTGGGAAGCTGAAAGTAAGTGTCTGTTGATTTATGAAAAGGCAGCAGCCGTGTGTGGACCCATGATCAGCCCTAGACAGAGGAATTCTTATCCTGGCCTTACAAATCTCTCTGACATTACATCATTCCAGCTGGATTTACATACCTGTGTGTTCTAAGACATAGGCAACATACTAAGTGCAAACAACTAGTCCTCAGCCAGAGTTCTGATAGAGCAGAGTCACTGACCGGGAAGGTCAAGATGGCAAGGCTTTCACAATCAGGCTGTTTGTCACCCAAGAGTGTAGCTGCAGAAAACAAAACATCTAAATCAACCAAAAAATATTTTTTTCTGGGTTTGATGTGAGTTGTATTCTCTAGTCACCCACTGAGTTCTTCCTAAGTGTTATAAATGCTGGAAAGAATACTCTAAAATGAACCAGTGAGGGTTACTATTGTCAGTGTGACTGGTTCTGGAATCACTTAGAAGACAAACATCTGAGCATGTTGCAGGTTTTACATTGGGTTAAGTGGGGAGGGAAGACCCATTCTAATGTGGGTGACACCATCTCAGGGTCTGAGACTGCATAAGGAGGAGCTAGCTAGCTGAGCACCAGCATCCATTGTACTCCACTTCCTGATGGCAGACTCCACATGACAGGTGCATTAATCCTTGCCACCATGCCTTTCCTTTCTTGAGGGGCTGGACTCTAAAACTTCTCCCCTTACATTGTTTCTCACAGGTATTTTGTCACAGTGATGAGAAAAGCCACCAACACAAGTGACCATACTATATCATTATTAAATAAGGCTTGGCTCAGGAAGATGTGACATCACTAGAATCATGGGAATTATAGATAAAGGAGATGGAGGGGAGAGGGAACAAGGAAACAGAAAACAGTACTAGTAAAAGGTCAAAGAGGAAGATAAAATAGTCAAATTCTGGGGAAAATAGCAATGTAATTGTTAGTAACCAAGAGATACAACAGGAAATTATGATCCCATTGGATTCAGCAATCTGAAATGTGCAATGTTCATGGAGTAAGGTGTTACATGCAAACATCTCCTTGTGGTTCAGTATAGGGCTTTAATAAGGATATATTCAGGTTAGACTCTCAGTACATCTGGAGATCGGTGACTTGGTCTAGTCTGCCATCTCACTGTAGTCATTTATTTCCTCCTCTGAAAACTGGGAAAAATAACCACAGCACAGCAATGGAAGAGGGACTACAGAGTGCTCAGCCGTTGTCTGGCTCCTTATGTGTCTTATACAAGCTTAAAATGAAGTATGTTGGGTGATTTACATTCTCTTATGTAATCCTGCCAATAAATTGGCAAGATGCTGTTATTCACAGATCATATTGTATAGAGCAAAAAAGAGAATTTGGGTTCTATCAATAATCACAGAAAAATGGGTTGGCTGTACTAAGGCAGGAGACTCACTTTCTCTGTGGTACCACCTTGAAGGAGCCTCAAGGCATGGTACATGAGGTCTCTTTTCAGGGCCGCCCATGGNACTATTCCCCACATTGGAGTTCTTGTTCTAAGCAACTTCTACATTTTAGAACATCTTATGCTCAGAAATTGACTTTTTCCATCCACTAGGACTATGGGAAATTGTTGTCATACCCAGCTATGCTGGGAATGTGGCGACCAGAAGATGCATCTTTTCCATGAATATGCAAATAAAATTTAAGTCACATTTACACATTTAAATATGTATTAAGAGGACATGTGGCCTTCTGTCAGAGAAGGAATGAATACAGGATGTAAGTCTGTGGTACCTACCCTNTTGAATGCTGTGAGATAATTACAGTGGAGACATGTTGTTGAGATTTCTTGTCTACATATGAGCAAGTGTCAGCTATGTTCTAAAAGAAAGGCATGACAACAAAAACCATGGGGATGACATTTTTTACAATGATTTTGAGAAGCTAAGGTGATGTGGAATAGAGTATTTGTTTAACTAAGTAAAGATGTTTGTTATATTTATTTATGTTGCAGAATAATTGTTTAACTATGTAAAGATGTGTTGCTTTTGTTTATGCTGCATTTAATTATGTAAAGATGTGTTGCTGTCTCACCTTGTCTGCCTAAGGCACCTGACTGGTTTAATAAAAAGTTGAATGGCCAATAGCTAGGCAGGAGAAGGATAGGCAAGGCTAGCAGGCAGAGAGAAAAGGGAAGCCAGTCAGTTCTCTCTCTCTCTCTCTCTTTCTCTCTCT
>LZPO01087403.1:38133-54610 GCA_001675575.1 Neotoma lepida | reverse complement strand
GACTTGTGAAATACATGGAGGCAACCTGACATGGTTCATCATTTTTGAAATAGAATCTAGCTCACATTCTATATATCATTTCTTCTCTGTGCACTATTCTTTAAAAAAAAATTTATTATGTGTTGTGTGCCTATGTGTAGATATGTATGTATGAGTGCAGTATCCTTGGAGGCCAGAAGAGGGCATCAGATCCAGAGCTGGAGTTATAGGCAGTTGTGAATCATCTAACCTGAGTGTTGGGACCCAAACTCAGACCTTTGACTCAGCCTCATCACACTTAGTCACTGACTCATCGCTCCAGCCCCATGTGCCTCATCTTCCTCATGTATCATTACCTCATCTTCACTCATGTATCATTACTTCATCTTCACTCATGTACCTTGGTATTACCTTCATTTGTCTTCACCATTCCCCTCTGCACGATCCAAGCCTCCCCCTCTTTATCTTGTTGTGCAGAATAAAACATTCAAATCCTCAGCTCACTCATGCCATCTACAATCTGTAAGTTGTCTGAGCTACTTAACATTCTGAGTTATGGTCCATCATCCGTGAGAATGGACATAATAACTCTAGTTCATAGATTGCTGTTAGAATTGAACCTCGGTGAAATCCCCCTCACTGATTAGTGCATTGGGTATTCAAAAACACAAATGCCCTTTTCTTTGCCTACTGCCTTGAATGTTAAATTTGAATATCTACATCATCCTATGGCAATCCACATTCAGTTACCATCCTTCTTTTTAACTTGCCCTTTTTCATACCTCAGAAAATTCCCTGGTTCTCCTTCAGTTTTGACTTTTAAAATTTCATTTCTATTTGACTGTTTTTCTACTGTTTTCTTGGTATTTAAAGAGGAAAAGGAGGGAGGGAAAAAAACAAAATGATCCAGCTGTGGGTTTCTCAGATTTCCTTTGTTTCAATCCTGAATCCTTCCACATTTGCTTAAGACAAACCCAGTTACCGTGTTTCCATAGCACATGTTGCCACCAGAGACATTCACTGAGAAATGGAGGTGGTTTTTGTTTTACTGGCAAGAATCTACAAAATCTTCCAGATGATAATTAAATCCAGTTTATGTTATTGACAGGGATAGAAGTCAGATTCCTACTCGGTCATTACAAAACACATTAAAAGCATTATTTTTAGAACCTTAACTTTAATAAATTATTTTTTGAGAATTACATACATGAATACTGTATGTATATCATTTCCACCCTTCTCTCTCCCCCTCCAACTTCTTCTGTGCCCATCCCCTACTCCCTCTCACATTCATGAACTTTTCTTCTGTAATTATTATTGTCACACACACAACCTATTAAGCCCATCTAGTGTTGCTCATATGTGCACATGCTTAGAGTTCCCCATTTGGGATTGGACCACCTGTAAGGGGTCTTGTCCCTTGAGGAGACTGATCTCTCAGCAGCCACTGGCTGCCTGTAGCTCTTCACCTAGAGTGGAACCTTGTGACTACTCTAGTAGTAGACTACTCCCTGTCTACAGTGGCATGTCAGCTGTTAGCGTCATTATTGCAGGTCTTGTTTGTTGTGATTTCGTGGGTGCAGTATCCCCATTATGCCTAAAAAGCACTATCTAGCAAAAAGTGTCCCTGTCCTCTGGCTCTTACAAACTTTACACAATTTCTCCCGAGCCTTAGGTACAGGTGTTGATGGTAGACATGGCCGCTGGGGCTGAGCTCCCCACCTTCTGCTGTNTTCTGGATTTTAACCAGTTATGAATTTCCATCTGCTGCAAAAAGTAGTTCCTCTGATGAGGGGTGGAGGCTACTCTCATCTATATCCCCTAACATTTCTTGTGTGTGTGTGTGTGTGTGTGTGTGTGTGTGTGTGTGTGTGCAGGCCAGAGGACAACTAGGAGGAGTCAGTTCTCTCCTTCCATCAGGACCCCAGGATTGAACAAAGATCATTAAGTTTGACAGAAAGTACCTTTAACCTTTGAGCCAACTTGTTGGCCCCATTTTTTTGTTATTTTACATAGCTCTGCTCCAAGAAAATGTCTAAGATTTCAGAGCCCTTCATTCTTAAAGTAACCAGACACTAAGCCTCCAGGATATAAATCAGTTTTAAAATTCACACTGTTGAACTGTAGGGATAAAAGAAGGATCTTGGAGCTTGAACAGAGAGGAGGAAAAAAAAATGTGCAAAAGGCAAAGGGTGGGTCAGGGAACCTGATATAAAAGATTGAAAATTATAGAGCTTCAAGAGTGGAGTCAGGGGCTGAGATTGGAAAGTAAATTTTACTTTCTATGAAATAATATCCTGCTGCAAGTTAAGAGAGTCAAGGGCCTTTATTGGAATCCATGTCAACTGATATCTGGAGCCACAGTTCAGCCTCAGTGCTGGAATTCCTGATTCTAGGTAGAGGTTTAGCCACATTAATCTGTAGCCGTAAATGCGGCTCTGAATTGCAGCTGTCAGTCACTGAAATCCAGGGGCAGCCTTAACAATATCACTGCTCAGTGTCAACAAATAAGGCCTTTCCCTCTCAAGTCACCTAGACTCGGGAATCTTAATGTCAAAGCAGAGTCACTCAGAGAGTAAATATCTTTTAAGAATTGCCTCAAATCTCTTTTAGAGATGCGTATATAAATATTCAATTAAGCTAAGTTGACTCAAACGGCTGGCCTACTGAGATCCACCTGCCCTGGGCCTCCAGCTGGCCTGGAGTCTGTGGGAAGTAAGGTCAGAGAGGGGCACCTTCCTGTTTGTCTGTCAGAGCTATGTACAGCTGAGGAAGACAGGGGGCCTTTTGAGGAAGGTCTAGTGTTGGAAGGGTGACTTGGCACCCCAAGGTCAGATGCACAAATGCAGCTGAAGTGTGTGTATGTGTGTGTTATGTGTTACAATGTGTGTGCACGTGTGTGAGTATATGTGAATGTGTGTGCCTGTGCATGCAGAGGTCAGAAACTGGTATCTGGTGAGTCTTCCTCAATCACCTTACGCTTTGATGCAGGGTTTCTCACTGACCCTGGAGCTCACTGATTAGGTTGAACTAGCTGTAGCTGGCCAAGGAGCCCCAGAAATCCCCCTTGTGCCAGCTTCTCTAGTGCTGCAACTATAAGCACATGCCACCATGCATGTGCTTTAAAATTTTTTATAGGAATGTTGGGGATCAAACTCAGGTCTTAATGTTCGCCTTGCCCTGACTTCACTAACTCAGCCATCTCCACAGCCCTCTTATTATCTTTTGTTCCACATGTGTTCATAATTTGGGAGATAGCTCAATGACCCCCTTTCTCCTATTAATTAATTTGCTTATATTTACTGAGTGCCTATTGGAAGAAAGCAACAGAGTTTAGGTTCTTAACCTGTGTGGTGTGCACTCTACTCTCATACTTGACTACACACTTGACTATAAGCTAACCATGGCTGTGTATACTGGGGATTTAAAGCCAGAACCTGGTTCCCACTGCCAAGAAGTATGCAGCTAGGATAGGTCCATGCAGCAACCCTGTATGCAAATAATACATCATGTTCAAAGTTGTCAGTACCAAGCACATCTTAATGATATAGATAACAAATGGTGCCTGATAACAAATCATCCTGCTCATGGTTCTAATATTTTAAGGAAAATTACATTTTAGGTCTTAGCTATTAAATTTATGAGATATGGACAGAGCTATCATAGAAACCTAAAATCGNTAATTTTAAACATAGATGTATTAAGACGTCATTGTATAAGGTCCCAATGGCTCTATTTTCTGTGTTTTGACACAATACATTTTTGAGAATACCTATAATAAATGCATACATGAAAGCTATAGACAGTGATTAACAGAGGCCCANGCCTGGCCAAGATTCTGAGCTGCAGACACCTCAGAATGCTCAGCCCTAAAGAGAAAATCTACATCCTGCCTCCTCCCACTAGAAATCCATTCAATAGTCTTCTGAACTGGTCAGGATTTTATGATCTTTAATTTTGTGTAAGGCAGACAAACTGTAGAACAAAATCTTCCAATGTATATATGTAATATACCTAATTAGTGAAGGGAATTGATACATGTCAAGATGCAGCGTTCACTTAGTCGCTGTGGACTATGTTAACTCCGCTTCTGTGCCATACAACACTTATTCATGCCTTTGCTCTCTATTTCTTCCTTTCCTAATTACTTGTCTAGTGAATTATGCAGTGGTATCAAAACTTCTCAGTGGGTCTTAGATATAGCCAAGCTGGGAGAGTGCTTACCCAGAAGCCTTCCATGGAGAAGTTTACATGAAGCCCTGAGTTCAGTTCCCAGTACCACATAAACTAGGCACAGTGGTGCATGCTTGGGATCTCATCACTCCAGAGATGGAGACAGGAGGCTCAGAAGGAGTTCAAGGTCATGGCTACATAACAAGTTTAAAGCCAGCCTGCGCTATAGGGATTGTCACAAATAGAGAACTTCTGTGTGAAGTGGCCTCACTAATGTTTCCTCCTCCAAGTGCATGATCCTGCTTCTTTCTGTGCCCCAGATACCAGCCTCATAGCAACTCAAACCCCAGGTACCCAGAACTATTTTTCATTCAAATGGGGTTACTACATTTCAGGACCTGAAGTCCTTTTAGCATTCTTCTCTCTACTTAGAATGTTGCCTCACCTCTCCCGGACCTTGATCATTTCTTAAACTGTGATACAAGATGAAGTGATTAAACTGGGCATGTTGACTCACACCTACAATCTCAACGCTCAGAATACCTAGGCTGGAATATTGCCACAAGTTGGAGAACAACCTGAGCTACTTAGTGAATACCAGAGCTTCAAGGCATCACCCAGACTCAAAGACTCATAAAATAATAATAATGATATGAGGAATGACTGGACAAACCCATTTTCTTCTAGTGTTCCCCAGCAATNACCCTCCATGTAACTTTTGTTCTGAACAAAAGTGAAAATAACTAGATGTGATATAAAGATTGTTGGTCTCACATTCAACATCAATCTTGTCTTCCCAAATCTAACTGATAGGTTTAGACCTGTGGTTCCCAACCGTCCTAATGCTGTGATCCTTTAATACAGTATCTCATGTTGTGGTGACTCCAACCATAAAATTATTTTCATCGCTATTTCATGACTATAATTTTGCTATGATTATGCATCATAATATAACAAACAACCCCTGTGAAAAGGTTGTTCAAACCCCCAAAGTGGTCACAGGTTGAGAACCACTGGTTTGAACAAACACATATCTTTTGAAAAGCAGCATCAATTACAGAGAAACTCGGGTTTTTTTCCCCAGAGGCATCCAAGATTTGGCAAACTAAAGACTATAATAATATGGACCCAGAGAGCATATGTATATTTTATTTATTTATTTATTTATTTATTTATTTATTTATTTATTTATTTGGTTTTTCGAGACAGGGTTTTTCTGTGTAGCTTTGGTGCCTTTCCTGGAACTCACTCGGTAGCCCAGGCTGGCCTCGAACTCACAGAGATCCGCCTGCCTCTGCCTCCCAAGTGCTGGCATTAAAGGCATGTGCCACCACCACCCGGCTGTATATTTTATTTATTGAAGATTTATTTTTAATTATGTGTATGTGTCTTGGTGAATGTATGAGGCAGCCCAATGAGGCCAGGAGAGGGCATCGGATCCCCTGGGACTGGAGTTACATGCCTGTGAAATGCCAGACGTGCATGTTGGGGAGTAAACTCTGGTTGTCAGGAAGAGCACCAGGGGCCTTAACCACTGAACCATCTCTCCAGAGCCCTTTACATGTATTTTTTGTGTTTTAAATGCATCCCATGTGTCTATGTGTGTCTTAATCATATCTGCTGCTATAACAAATAATGCCAGAGTATAATGACAATGATAAACAAGAGAAACACAGTTCCAAGGGGTACGAAGTTGGAGAGTACAGCACTGTGGGTATCTGGGAATGAAGGCAGAATGAAGGAAGATAAGAAACAAATTCTCTCTGTCCGTTCCTTAGATAAATCTCCTAATCTATTCACTCGGGAACAAGCATCATGATCTAATTACCCACAAAACCCTCTAGTTCCTGATCTCACCACATCAGTGACACCAAAATTCATAGGGATCTTATCTAAACCACATAATATGTGTGCATGTCAGTCTTGGCATCTGCATGACTCTTTAATCTCTTAATTTATAACCTCTTCTTTTAAAAAAGATTTATTTTACCTTATATTTATGTGGTGTTTTGCCTGCATGTTTGTATGCAGTGCTCCTGGAGGCCAGAAGAAGGAATCAGATCCTCGGAACAGGTATTCAAGGTAATTGGGAGCTGCTATTTGGGTGCTGAGAACTGAACCAGAGTCCTCTACAAAAGCATTGTAATGCTTTTAGTGAAAGGTTTAAAATGCTGGCGTGGGGCACTGTGGATGTAGTCGGGTTGATAAACTGCTTGCCTACCATGTGGGAATCCCTAGTTCAATCCCTAGCACAAAGTGTATTAGATTTGGTGGTGCACACCTGTAATCCTAGCACTCCTCTGCTGGAGGCAGAGGGATCAGGAGTTCAAGGCCAGCCTTCTTTTATTGGTTACTTTCTGCTGCTGTGATGAAGATAGTCCGACTAAAACACCCCCCCAGGAGGGTTTATTTGGGCTCAGAGTTCAAGAACACAGTCCGTGTTGATGGGGAAANCATGGCAGCTGGCCATACTGTATCAGTCAGGAAGAAGGCAGTGATGTGCNCTTGCATTTTCCTTTTTGAGCAGTCCAAGACCTCAGTCCAGGGAGTGATGCCATCCACATTTGAAGGGAGTCTTCTCACTTCAACTAATGTAACCTAGAAACTCCCTCAAGGACACAATCCAGAGGCTGTCTTCATGATCCTAGACCCTGTCAAGTTGAATGTTGGTATTAACCATCATACTCTAGGCTACACTGAGAGTTTGAGGATAACCTGGGCTACATGAGACCTGTCTGAAAGAACCAAAAAAAAGTTGTGAAGAGAAGGTAAAAAGAATAAAAGCTAGCAAAGGAGAGTGAGAATCTCTGTGCACTTAAGTACCACCTGCTTGTCATTTGCTAATTTGTCTTTTTCTTCCTCTTTGTAGACATAAGGAAATGACTACCATAAATGTTAATTGATTTGTCTTAACCTGTTACTAGAAATAAATAAGCAAACTAGAGCAGGGTCATCTCATCCCTGTAGATAAACTACTGCCCCCTAGCAGGAAAGTTAATGAATTATCTAGGAAGAGGTGGGGGGATCAGAGCAGTGTTTGACCCTTGTCCCCAAAGCAAAATGCATGTGGTTTGTTTCTGTGGTGTGTTTGCTTTCATGTCTGGACATTCTGTTATGAGGTACAATAGGAGGTTAATGGATCAAATGAGCAGATGGTAATATTCTAGAAAATAATGATAACACTTACGCCCCTGCCAGCAAGTCAGCAGAGGGAAATTGTTCCTGGGGATATGAAGGGAGGCTGCAGTGTTCCTTCCATTAAGTGGCTGAATTACTAGCTGCTAGGTACACACACACACACACACACACACACACACACACACACACACACACACTAAACTGCAAAAATGCTTCAATGCCAAAATATTGAAACCACTAAACACAGGTCTAAACCAAGTCAGAAAATCGCAAGTGGGGAAATGGGCTGTGGGCCCTGCATGGAGAGCAGCATGGGAGGAAAACTAAACCGTTCCCCACAGTGGAGAAGCCAAGCATATGGAACACTACTACAGGAAAGCAAGCAGAGACTCTGACCATAAGAGATGAAACTGGCTGCCCCTGAGGAACCAAAGACAGCAGTGTGTTTGAGGAAGGACTGACTATGCTTTTTCCTGTGTGGATCCATGCTTTTAGTTTTAAGCATGATATGGTGAGTTTAAGAACTGTCCTCTTTAAACTATGTATACATGTTTTTGACTAGAGTGTGACTAATGGGGCCAACGGGATAGCTCAGGTGTTGAAGTGCTTGCCTCCAAAACACGAGGACCCCAGTTCAATCCGCAAACCCAAGTGAAGAATGTGAGTGTGGTGGAGAATGCTTGTAAACCTGTGTGGGGATTGGAGACAGGCAGACACTCGGAGCTTGCTGACTAGTCAGTCTGGTCTTAAGTGGTGAGTTCCAGCTCCTTGGGAGAACTTGTCCCCAAAAATAATATGGAAAGCTCCTAAGAACTACACAGTCTGGTCTCCGCAGACTGTGAATGTGCACTCATATATAAAGAGTGCATGCACGAGCACACACACACAGACACACACACACAGAGGCACACACACTATACAAGTGGTACTGATGATAGAGAGGCAGGGTAGCATGTCAAAGCTATGCAGGTAGCACAACCATGAACCTTAACAATCTAGCTGACCCGGATGCCAGAGAGGCAGTGTTCACAGTATCCATCTATCTTGGACCCATATGGAAGCCCCTTGAGGAGCAGGGTCAGAAGAGACACCTCGTCAAAAGTTGCCACCTGGATGAGGACTTTTCTTTCAATAAATGAAAGTCACAGAAAAATGAACAATGAGGAAGACAAACAGGACANGAAAGGGAGCCAGTGATGTAGTGAAGAGNGAGAGTTAGTGAGGGATGTAGAACAGATATCCATCAGCATGGTGGGTTCATGTGATCCCAGTCACGGGTGGAGGTGTGGAGTTCTGCAGTGCTGTGGGATGTCTTTCTGTATGCTGTGAATATGTGTGGCTCCCGCTGGATAATAAACAAAGCTGTTTTGGCCTATGGCAAGAAAGCTTACAGCCAGGTGGGAAATCCAAGCAGAGATACACAGAGAAGAGAGGAGTCAAGAGAGGCATGAGCCCACTGCTGAAGGAGCAACAAGATGCCAGCAGACTGGTAATGCCAAGGTCATGTGGCAACATATGGATTAACAGGAATGGGTTAATTTAAGATGAAAGAGCTAGCTTGCCAAGAGCTGAAGCGATAGGCCATACAGTTTGTAATTAATATAAACCTCTGAGTGATTATTTTATAAGTGGCTGTGGGAGCACGGGTGGGAGAGATTTGTCCTGACTGCACATCTCTCCCATCCATGGTCCCACAGCCGCTTATAAAATAATCACTCAGAGGCTTATATTGGGGCGGATGGGACTGGAGAGATGCTCCAGCTACACTGCAGAGAAGCCAGAACTCCTGATATCCCCACTGGAGTCAGCCACACAGAATATTCTTTACCTTTCTTTGACTTCTTTGCTTCCTTATTTTTTTCTTTTTATATTTTCATTTTATGTGCATGTGTGTGTGTGTGCATGCACACATGCAAGTAGCTGTGTGTGCACATACTTCTGTGTGCTCAGAAGCCAAACAAAGGCATCTAGTGTCCTTGTCTATCACTTTCCACCTATATCTCTGAGGCAGGGTCTCTCCCTGAACCTGGAACTCACTTATTTTTTAAAACCCAGCCACCCTCCTGTTTCTGTATGGCAGATGCTCCTGACCACCAAGCCAGCTCTTCAACCGCCCTCTCTTATACTACTTTACTCCCTCCTTCTCCTTCTTTGTGAATTTTCAGGAAAATTAAACAAAATAAGACCTCTGAANCCACAAACTTTTCATCTTCATGAGACAATGGCAAGGAAATCATGGAGTCAGTAGGAGAGATTTATTCAGAAAACTAGGAGTTCAGTGCTGCCCATCCTTACACTGAGGATGGTGGTGCTGATGCAGGCATCATTTACAGGGCCAAAGTTGGTTTGAAGTGCTTCTTCCCGGATACTCACATGTGTTCTGCTGACCAGCATCATCCACATTGCCAGGCAGTCTGGTGGAATTCCAGACCCTGAATCCCACACCCAAAAATGCTCCTTAGGATTTGCATTTCATCAAGAGCCCCACATGCCCTGTGTATGAGGCTAAAAATTGAGAAATTCTTCTTACAAAATAAGTTTTGTTTACAAATTTTTCACATACTCAGTGAGGCAGAGAGCTCATACCTAGTTAAAGGGAAGTTTGAAGCTGTTCCAAGTCCTCAGGCATATATCCTTTCAGTCACTATATGATCCTGTCCTTCAGTGAGCATTAAAGTTGTGAAGACTCATAGGATCTTGGGTCAAAGCNGGGCTCTGNTAGATTGAGTGTAGAAAAACTTGGCAAGAGGACAGCAAACACAGTTTAGGAATGCAAGATTCGAACTTTGAAATGAAAATGAGATTGATGGCTCAATGAGTAAGAACAAATGCTGTGCAAGCCTAAGGATCTGAGTTCAAATCCCCTGCACCCAACTGAAAAGCTGGGGATGGCTGGGCCCAGTGCTGTGAGAGGAAGTCAGGAGTGTCACTGAGAAATTCTGGTCACCAGCACAGCTCTAGGCTCAATGAGAGACTCTGGCTCAAGGGAATAAGGTAGAGACAGCGGTGTCCTCCTCTGGCCTGTACATTGTGTGTGTGGTTCATGCACCTGCTCACACACATGGATATCCAACCACTACATACAGCACACAGCAAAGTGAGCTCAGTGGAGCTGCCAGTGAAGATGTTATTAGTGATGCTGAAGGAAGGATGAGGGAGTAAGTCTGGCTGTGGTGGAATGGATGGGTGGAGTCAACTCATCTAGCATATCTAGCATTGAGAGCCACTGAGCAGCAATGGGGAAGGGTCCCACAGATTGACTCTCCCCAGGAGGCACTTTCTCCTCCCTGGGAGGCTCCATGAGGGTCATGACTCAGCCAGGACAACTTCCCCACTGCACTTTCTCTTTCCACTTTGCATATACAAATGTCAAGCTGAGCTTCTGACACAAAATGATTTTCTTATTGGTGTTGAAATACTGCATGGATAAATTAAAAGGAAAACTTATTAAGCGAATGTGACCAAACCACCTTAATAAATGTGTGAAGAAAGTGGGTTTTCAGCAGCTTTCTGATCCACTAAAAATCACCACACTTTATGTTACAGCCACTGACACCCCAGCCTTTTCCTGCTTCCATGTTTCAGGAAGATTCCCGTTCCTGAAATCTCAGGGGAAAGAATGATGCAGGGCTTCCTGCAGTAATNATTCCTTTTCTGCTGCCCTGCCATGCAAGTGTGTGGCACTGCAACCTGCTCTCAAGTTAACGTTGCATATTTTCAGCTTGTATCTCCTTTGTGTGCAAACAAGCTAATCTCTCTGAGGAAAACATTTCTGATGTTTTATTTACCAGCAGAAAATTCCTTTTTCCACTTTTTCCATTTTCATGTATGTGTATGATGTGTATGTGTGCATGGGGGGAGTTGCATAAGTGTTGGCATGTGTGTGTGCCTGCATACGTGTGTATGTGTGTGTGTGTGTGTGTGTGTGTGTGTGTGTACATATGTAGCCTTGATCCATCTTTCTTCCACCTCATTCATTGAGGCACAGTCTCTCAGTCAAAGCAAGAGCTCTCCAATGTGGCTAGTGCCCCTAGCCTACCAGCCCTGGGGGTTCCTTTTCTCTGCCTTCCAAAGCTGAAATTGCAAGCAGGTTCCCACACTACTTGGCATTTACATGGGGATTGGACCCCAGTTCTGAGTTCTCCCATTTGCACGGCAAGTTCTTTAACTACAGAGCCATCTTTCCAGTTTTAGGAAATTCTCTTTTTAGACAATGCTGCTTTCAAACTGTGAAGAGCACAGACACACAGAAAACAACTCCCAGGATTTCACTCAGTGTCTCTAGAGCGAAGGAGAAAGAGAGTTAGAGCAGTATATTCTTAAGCCTGCCTTTTTCTAATAAATATCCCATTCACATCTATGGATAAAATGAGAGACTAGTTTAGGTCACCACCCAATATGAATCCTCAAATACTTCATTCCTCACTTAGTACTAAAACCATGCTGATATCACCTGAAACACCCTTCATGTAGAGCAGGGATAGGAAAATTTCATTTTGGTGACCACCTATTGTGTAAAGAGATTGTTTTTGGCTGGGCGGTGGTGGCGCACGCCTTTAATGCCAGCACTCAGGAGGCAGAGGCAGGCGAATCTCTGTGAGTTCGAGGCCAGCCTGGGCTACTGAGTAAGTTCCAGGAAAGGCGCAAAGCTATACAGAGAAACCCTGTCTCAAAAAACAAAAAAAAAAAGAGAGAGAGAGAGATTGTTATTGGACCCTGGATCTCCCTGTCTATGTGTATACTGTCTACAGTGGCTTTTGCCCTGCAATGGTGGATTTGAGTAGACGTAACAGAANCCACCAGGTCAAGAAAGCCTGTAACATTTGCTACTGAATGCTTAGAGAAGACATTTGTCTATCCATTCCCTGATGTAGGTGAATTGGAGCCAAATACAGGGCAGACAGTGGAGAACACAGAGAAAGACTAGCTATGAGGTTGTATCTGCTTTTCCTATTTTCTAAATGTGTGCTAATCATTTTGAAAAAACAGTNGTGTAAGTTCCTACATTTAACTCTAATCCTTCCAAAATCCCAATGAAGCAATAGTAAAGACATGTGAAAAATAATGAGTCAAAGTGGGGGTGGGGGCAACATAGCTCAGTGGGCAGAGCACTTGCTAAGCAAGCGCAAAGCCCTGAGTTCTGTTCTAAGCACCATTCAAATAAGAAGTGCTGGTGCACACATATATCCCCAGCACCCAGGAAGTGGAAACAGAAGAATCAGAAGTTCAAGGTCACTTAACATTACACAGCTCACGGCTAGCCTAGGGGACCTAAGAACCCGACTCAAAACAAAAATAAGGCAGAAGCAATTCATCAAGAGAACAGAGAAAATTAGATGGGAAAACTAGACATTTGCACTAATTTCTGGAAGGAAGCAGGTAGCCTTCTGGCTACATCAACAGATTGGAGGGAAAGTTCAGAACCCTCTGAAATAGACATAGGCGTGTCACTTCCTGGTAGATTCCCTAGAAACCCCATCTTCGGAATCCATAGACACAGAGAGNACAAGTAAACTGAGGGTGAGAATTAAGAAAACGAGGCTCAGGACTTACTGCAGGGTGGGGCCAGTCCACCCCTTCAATTTTCTACTCTGATCTTTAGGCTGNAGCAATGAATCTCACCTTAAGCTGTGGGCAGAGCTAATGAGGAAGATTTGCAGGGAAAAGAACCGTGGGTACATATTACAGGATAGAAACAGGCAAAAGCCAGGCAGAGTATAAAGCCATGGGACTGGGGGTTAGAAAGCGAAAGAAAATGGCTGGATCCAGAGATACAAGTCAATTGCAGCCAGCCTCTCTCCAGGGCAGGAAATCTCTCGCAGGTGCAGCTGCTCGGAGACTTCTGATCATTTCACTGCTTGTTCTTCCTCCCCTTGGGGAAAAGTGAAAGTCTGAAAGTCCTTAATTAGCCTACATTACAAGAGAGTGCAAATAAGTCATGTTATTTTCATCATTGAGTCTATCCAACACACAATGATTTGATGTGAAGAAACTAGATGGGGCTTGGCAGATGGCTCAGGGTAAGAACATGCATTATTCTTGCGAAGTACCCAAGTTCAGTTCTCAGCATCCATGTTGGGAGACTTAAAACCACCTGTAGCTCCAGCTCCAAGGGATCTGACTCCCCTCTTCTAGCCTCTGCAGGCACCTGCACTCATGTGCATACACACACACAGCACTTGCCCACACGTAATTGAAAACTCAAGATTAACTCTTAAAAAGGAAGCAAGCAAGGCATGGGGCACCTATGTGGGTGCTATGGAGGTACTGACAAATGTCCATGTTTTGGGGGACTTCTCTGATTAGGCCAGTACTCCAATAGTGTTCTCTCAACTGGTTTTACTTTTTTCTTTTAATTTTAATTATTTTCTGTTAAGTTTCTTGGTAGACAGGTCGTTCAACTTTCTGAGCAATGAGATATATTCTTTAACAGATTTTCTTCAGCATCTCAGAACTCTACCCATAAAGCCTCAAGATGATCATGTGTAATGGTGCTGGCCCCAGGCCTGCCCAGACACACCTTGTCCACAGACGCTAAAGGAAACCNCCACACTCATCCACAGGACCAGCCTTCCCTTCCACAGCACAANGCTGTGGGGACAACAGCTCCTAACTGAAGAAGAATGATGGTCGGTGACATGTGTTAATCTGCTCTATGTGTAGTCACTGACATTATCCTAGAACCTAAAGAAAACTCACCTTTATAGAGAAAGAAAACAGAGGAGGCAGACGAAACACCNATCTTGAGAAGTGAGTATGATGACTAGAAGGATGACAAAAACCATTAAAATTGGTATTTAAAGGACTGAGAGATGACTTGGTAGTTAAAAGAGTGCCATGCTCTCTCAGAGGACAAAAATTCAGTTCCTGGCACCCACATCTAGAGGCTTACAACTGTCTGTTTCTCTAGCTCCAGAATGCCCCCTTCTGGCTTCTGNAGGCATCTGCACTTGTGAATACATATACACATGCATACACACAATTAAATAAATCTTTGAAAGAGTTTTCTTTTCATCAGAAAAAGTTGAGAAAAGAAACATCCATAGTCCAACCAGCAANGACGAGAAAGGATGAATTACAAGGAATGAATGAAATCTTGGAAATCAAAAGCAGAATTTCAAAATAAGAGAACACCAACACCAAGAGAGACTGATTAACCAAGCAGAGGCAGAGGCTGGGCATAGTCAATATAAGAAATAAGAATCAAGAAGACCATGATCCAAGCTAAAGAAATGGAAACTATCAGAAGAGAGTGTGGCTCAGTGGTAAAGGCACCTGCTGCCGAGCACATAACTGCAGCTTAATCCCCAGAATCAAGATGGTGGAGGTAAAGAATCAAATCCTGTAAGCTCTGGTTTGATTGCCAAATGTGTGTGTGTGTGTGTGTGTGTGTGTGTGTGTGTGTGTGTGTGTGTGTAAAAACACAAGTATTATAAGTATGTTAAAAGACAAATTTAGAATGTTCAAACTCTAATCTGAAAATTATTCAAAGAAGAATGAATACAGAAAGTGGTAATGGAAAATAAATAAATAGAAACTTATCTCAGGAGCTGGAGAGATGGCTCAGAGGTTACAGAGTACTGGCTGCTCTTCGGAGGACCCAAGCTCAATTCCCAAAACTCCTGTTAGACAGCTCACAACAGCCTTTAACTCCAGCTCCAGGGAATCTGATTACCAGACTGGATATCTGCACAAACATGACACCCCCCCACACACACAATCTTTACAAAGGAGAATTTATCTCAACTCCTCACAACCAATGGGAAGAAGCTGCAGTCTGCACACACTTCGACGATTCCAGCACTTCACCAAGACAGAAACCCCCAAAGGGAAGTGCACTGCCCTTAATGACATCAGAGCCCTGTGATCATTGTCCTTCCCTAGGAGGACAGTGGAGCAACAGTAGAAGTCAAGACTGGGTGATTCTGAAAAATTGCTTTCTATTTCTTTTTTCTCAAAATAAAACAAAATCAAAACCAAAGAAAAAAGTAAATAAATAAAATTATATATACACTTGGAATTTTATTTCAACAAACTAATAAGGGCTGTATATGTACAAGAGAAAGCATGTTAGATGGCTCTTGGGGGGATGGGTGGAGAAAAGGCTTGTGGTGCAAACATGAAGACCTTTGGATCTCAAACACACATATAAGAAGCTGGGTGTTATGGCNGGCACCTATACTCTCAAAGCTGGAGAGGCAGACNGGAAGACCCAAGGACCCAATGGCCAAACCATCTAATGAACTCCAGGTTCAGTGAGAGACCCTGTCTCAAAATAATACTTTGGTGAAGATACTCAAAGTAGACCTGTTACCTCCACCTATGTGCACATGTACACTTCATAAATAAATAAAAACACAAATTAAAAAAACAAAATATTTGAAAAAAGAAAGCATGCAAGCAATGATGGAATTATATTAGAAACAAAATTGTACACAACAAACAATGATTATATTTTCAACTTAACAAGAAGTTAATGAATTTGTATGTAAAGTTGATAAATTAAAAAAAATAGCAAAAAGAATCATTTAAGATTTAAACACACAGTTGTCTCCACGGAGATAGACTAGAAGTGGCTAATGTCAAAGGAGGAGATCCTTTTGGATTGTAAAGCTCTCTGAGTTGTTGCAACTTGTTATATATGTGCATATCCCATTTCCATAAATTAAAAGGAGATAAACATGGCATTGGTGAGAAGGGTCACAGCCAGATTTGGATGGTCTAAACAGCAACAAACCATCAGAAACAGCCAAAGCCTCTCCTTAGTCCTCAAGTTCTGCCACCCATCTCGGCATCTAGACCACACAGACGGCCCNTGTGATACGGCTTTTCCCATCACTGATTTCTCATTCTCACTGACTTCTCACCCATCAGTCACCCTTTCCCATTGTAAGGCTTGGAATTTTCAACTACTAAAACTACTGTTTCCGAAGTCATTCATTCAATCATCTGCTTTCCCATCAGAGATTTGAAATGAGGACCAATATTCATTTCATTTTTATTCTCCGCCCCCTCTGTGTCTCTCTCCCTCTCTCTCTCCCTCTGTGTCTCTCTCCCTCTCTCTCTCCCTCTGTGTCTCTCCCTATGTGTGTCTGGATCAGAACAGGACAGAAAAGGACATCAGGGCTGAAGAGATGATTCAGCTGTTAAAAGCTAGTCTTACAATAAAATGTTAAGAAATCATGTG
>LZPO01087403.1:25027-38008 GCA_001675575.1 Neotoma lepida | reverse complement strand
TCTCTCTCCCTCTCTCTCCCTCTCCCTCTCTCTCCCTCTGTGTCTCTCTCCCTCTCTCTCTCCCTCTTCCTTTCTCCCCAAGGTGGACTGGATCAGAACAGGACAGAAAAGGACATCAGGGCTGAAGAGATGATTCAGCTGTTAAAAGCTAGTCTTACAATAAAATGTTAAGAAATCATGTGATGGAGAAAGTAAAGAATCCAAACAGCCAACTAGCTTCCTCTATGTTGTGCAGACCAAGACCCAATCACAGGAAATGGCACCACCTTCCTTTAGGNTTTCCCCTACCACATCAATTAACCTAGTCAAGACAATCTCTCAGGTGTGTCCAAAGGTTTGTCTTCTAGGTGTTTACAGATTTTGCCAAGTTGATAATCAACACTAACCATCCAAGGTCAAGCGGCCCACGTTCAAACCTCAGCTCTATCATTGAGGGGCTGTATGACTTGGGCATGCTCAGTAAGATCTGTGTAAGATGAACTGTTGTGTTTATTGCATCATTTTGTGTTGTTTTGTTTCCATGGGACCTAGACACATGATGCAAATTCAGTACTAGTTACTGGTTGTTCTAGTTTGCTTTCTAGTTGTGATAAAACTCTCTGACCAAATGCAATGTGGGGAGGAAAAGGTTTATCTCAGGGTGCCCTTCCAGCTCCCAGTCTATCCTTGAGGGAAGTCATGGCAGGAATTCAAATAGGGACTGAGGTAGAATCCATGGAGCAGTGCTGCTNACCGGCTGTGTCCCTGGCTCAAGCTCAGCCACCTCATTTATACAGCTCAGGCTCACTTGCCTAGAGTTGGTGCCACCCACAGTGGTCTGGACCCTCTTACATTAACTGCCAATGAAGACACTGTCTCACCAACATAGTCACAGGCCAATCTCATGAAAGCAATCTTCAGCTGAGATTCTCTCATCCTAGGTGACTCTAGGTTGTATCAAGTCGACCATAAACTAATGAGCATGCTGATTAAATGGGAGAATAAACTTTCAAAAATGCATAAAACCATCCCCATACTCTCAGTTAACTTTTTTGACAAAATTGAGAACTCTCAAAGCCCATACCAACCTTTATCATTTCTTCACTTGTTAATGGGCAACTAGACTCTGAGGCGTCAGCACCCTAAGTTTGTACCCTAACATTTTCTTTCATTTGTGTTCTCCATTTTTAAAATCTTTTTATTCCTGAATAGAAGAGTGAGCTTTCCATCATGGACCCAGTGTTTCCATCAGCAGAACAGCTATTGTAAACAGTAAACCAAAAAGCATTTCATACCTCCCTGTATAACTTCAGTACTTCCATCTACTTCTGTACCCTTGCTACAAGTGAACAAATACAATTTTAAAAAAACAAGCCAGGAATGAAGCAGTTAGATCCAACTTTCAGAAGCCCTTAGTACCACCGAGTTAGAACGTCTCAAGGAGACAATCTATTGCTGTCATCTATTAATTCCATGTGTGTTACTCCCAGGAGCACATAGAGAAACAGCAAATGCTGCTCTCTGGAAATTAGAAGGAATGGAATAGGGACCATGAAGGACCTTGCCAAGGGCAAAAATATGTTCTGCAAAACTTGGCAAAGTATCAACATAGGTGAAGAAATCAAAACATTCTAACTTTGCAGGTTGGGAGTGCATTGAATTCATGTCAACAAATGGCAGTTCTCTAAGGTCCAGTGGATTTATGGTGTCTAAGAAAGAAAAGCAACGTGTGGTGGAGTGTCAGTTCTACCAAGTGCCTTGAGCTTCATGTAGCACATGGCGAACATCTGGCCTGGCATTTTAAAGCTGAAGAAGGATTTATTTTTTTCTAAGAGTCGACTTCTAAAATACACAAAATCAAACTTCCAGAGGAGGACACAGTTCATTCCACTTAAAAAATCCAAACTTTCTCATGAAAGAGGAAGAAGAGAGTCACCCAGAACTAACAGAGCGAGGCCATGCACTGGCAGCCTCCCTCATCAGCCTCCACCTCAGAGCAGGCCACATGCCCAGGCCTAGAGTCAGTGTGCAGGAGCTACGCAAGCCTGTGAAGATGAGGAAATACGGTCCTTCAGAAGCATCACTCCAATAACCCATCGCTTACATTCATGCTGTGTGTGTGTGTCTTTTTCATTGACCAATTATGTAGCTAAATGTGATAAATGTGCATGTGATAAATCAGCATGACTTCCGGAATCTCCCGATTCCACCATGACCTACTTTCCTGATTCTGGATTTTCACTGACATTTCCAGGATCTATTTTCTCATCTATTGCTACCAAGTCCAGTCCCTCTATTCTGCCGTTTCATAGCGTTGCTAAGATACACAGAAGTTCACTGATTTTGTGAGTAGCTATGGTTTGCCTACAGATGACTAATACCTACCTCATAGACAGCTAAGGTAGAATACTAGGTGAATCAGTAAATATGAAAATGTTTAGCACATTTACATATAATAATAACAACAATAAAAATAAAAGCATTCCTGTGCCCTAAAACAAACACAAGGTTGCAGCATTTTTATTTAATCATGTACTTTAAGAGAGATGAACAAGGCCTGGGGTCAGGAAAGTGCTTGTCTTGTAAGCAGAAGGACCCAAGTCCAGTCCCCAGAATCCACACAGCAATATGGACATGGTACCACAGGCTTATAATCCCAGCACTGAAGAGGCAGATTCAGGCCCATCCCTGGGGCTTACTGGCCAACCAACCTACTCGAATCTGGGAATTATATTTTACTGAGAAGTTGTCTCAGGGAAAAGAAAGAAAGAAATGAAGAAAGAAAGAAAGAAAAACACATTATAAAGCCAAGGTGGATAGTATGTATGACCTGTGAGGAACAATATGAGAGCTTGCCCTCTGGGGTCTACATGCACACATGTGCATGAGCACACACAGGTTCATGCACACACACATACACACATACACACGAACACACACCATGAACACCACATATACACAGAGGTCCATGTACGTACACATGTATCTTCATGCACATGAATGCACACTATACATACACACATGTACACATGTGTGTGCATGTGCACACACATACACATACACACAAAGCAAAGAATCAAAGAACACATGCACTTTTAACTAAGATAGGTTTTACTTCTNAGACAAAAGTTTAAAAACTATAGCAGCTGGTTCCCTTTAATGAGCTTATGACTCAGAACTGAGGGAGGCAGAGATGTGACCCTTCTGTGGCCTTTCTGTACTGGAGAAAGCATCACTGTGAAGTGGAGAACCTGAAAACGCAGAGTGTGTTCTAAAGAGGAAGCACTTTGGTGTAAGCCTGTCTTGCTTGTGAGTAAACTTGAGGGTGTCTGTGTAAAACATAATTCCAATGTGACACCAACCACTGAAATGCANCTACCTCCAATCCAACCTGATTTTATATAGAAGAAAACATCATTTCCCTAAGCACCCCATGCCATCTTCTGCCTTAGGAGGCAGGAGGATTTTCCTGTCACTGCTCTAATAACTTTCCCTCCCAGCCCATTATGTTGAGAGATGGGCCTCGACAAAGTAGCTTGCTGTTCTCCTTCATAGAGTGAAACACACTGGACAGGAGTGGAAAATAGCACACAAATCTCCCTAATATACAAACGCCCCCNGTCGTGTGTCTGGCACAAATGGGTTTGGGATTAGCTCCATATGTTTCTACAATCAAAGACACACTGAGTTTACCAGAGTTTGTTTCTTTCTCCTTACATGCCTCCTTCCAGCTTCTAGGTTTCCATCTTCTAACTTCTCTGACTTCCCAGGAGCAAAGTAAATGTGCTGGCTCTGCTTCCTGAATGTCCCTTCCTCTCCTTTCTCAGGAAACCCAGCATGATGGTCAACTTGACATTACAGGTAAGGGAGGACAACTATGTTTCTGAGAATACATTAAATAGCAACAAGGACAGCTTGGCTCACTTCCACAGTTGGACAAGAAGATAAATGGTCAACTCTCACTCTTTACTTTCCAAAGCAGAAATTTCAAAATTTCCAAATTCATATGGTAGCACAAGAGGCTCGGGCAAAAACATCCAGGGCAAAGGTCCACCCTCTCTGGCTCTCTAGGCAGCCAATGGTTGCTAGAGAAAGGAGACATATTGTCTTCGGTAGTATAGCCACTCATAAGATGTCNNTGATCCTGTCAGTCACCTGAATAGACCCTCACTGGGTCACTGAGATATTTAGATGGAGACTAGTTGGAAAAGGGAATCAGTAGTAGTGTGGAGCAGTGAGGGTAGTAGACAGCAAATATAAGCAAAACATATGATACCCATGTATGAAAATAGCACATGAAACAAATTATGGTATATAATGAATACATACCAACAAAAAAAATCCCCAAATATCTGGGAAGCTAATCAGCCTATAGTGATTTTTCTCGATAGGTCTGTAATTCCCATCAGCAGGGTATGACACTTGATTAGGTGGAAAACTCACTTTTTAGTGCAAGCTGTTGGCAAATGTCATTTTCTGAGACTCTGTTCTTCCAGCATGGCTTAATAAAATGCTCCATAGAACCAGGGATGGAGGCTCATGCCTGCAATTCTGTGGTTTAGGAGGCTGAGGTAGAAGGATCATGAGTTAGAGGTGAGCGTAGGTTATACAGTTAGACCCTGCATCAAAATAAATGAATGAATAAATCTACCACCACCACCAAAAGTTGGATAGGTGAGGATGAAGGCACCTTCTACCAAGCTGAAGTTCAACCCTTGGACCCACATGGTGGAAGGAGAGAGCTGACACTTGAAAGTTGTCATCTAACTAGATGTAAAGCAAAGGACAATCACACTGCAACCCACAGCTCCAGGGAGGCTACCTAGCAGGGAGGACCCTAGGAGGGACACATGGATCACCCAGCAAAGGAGAAATAGATGAGATCTACAAGAGCAAACTGGGGGCAAGAGGGGGGAATGGAGGGCAAGGGATGGGGGACGAAAATATAGGGGAACAGGGGGTTTGAACTGGAACAGGGACAGAGTGGGAGGGCAAGAAAAGAGAGATCATGGTAAATGAAGACATCTTGGGAATAGGGAGAAACAGAGGGCTAGGGAAGTTCCCAGGAATCCACAAAGATGACCCCAACTTAGACTACTGACAATAATCGAGAGGGTGCCTGAACTGGCCTACTCCGGTGATCACATGGATGAATATCCTAACTGTCATCGTAGAGCCCTCATCCAGAGACTGATGGAAGCAGATGCTGAGATCCGCGGCCCAGCCCAAGGCCGAGCTCCAGAAGCCCAGTCAATGAGAGAGAGGAGAGATTGTAGGAGCAAGGGGCATGGAGATGATGATGGGAAAATGTACAGAGACCACCAGCTAAACTAGTGGAAATGCATGAACTGTGGACCAATAGCTGTAGAGCCCCCATGGTACTGGACTGGGCCCTCTGGATACTCGAGAGAGTTGTTTAGCTTGAACTCGTTAGGAGGCCCCCAGGCAATGGGATAGGGACTCATCCCTGGTGCATGAGCTGGCTTTTTGGAGCCCACTGCCTATGGTGGGACACCTGGTGCAGCCTTGGTGCAGGGAGGAGGGTCTTGGTCCTGCTTCAACTGAATGTACCAGACTCTGCTGTCTCCCTATGAGAGACTTTGCCTTGGAGGAGGTGAGAATGAGGGGGTGGGTTGGGGAGAAGGCTAGGGGTAGGAGGAAGGAGGAGAGGGGAATCTGTGGTTGGTATGTAAAATGAATAGAAAATCTTTTAANNNGGTGAGAGCAAGATTAACTGCATGTAGGGAAAAGGAACAGGATCGGGCAGGCGACAAAATAACCGTCTGATACAGCTGCCGGAGCAAACGCATTTGGTGCTGTAGTTCTGTCCTTAGAACTGGAAGGAAGGCAAGAATATTAATCCCGCCCCCTCATAAGTACTGACAGTGCCAGACACTTGGATCTAGGCAAATGTATGGATCACCTCACTTGCTCCTGGCCAGACCCAATGAAGTGAATGCCAGTCACGATCCNGCCATATTCCCAATGNGCAAGCTGAAGTTCAGCAACCTGGCCAAGGACAGACCCCACAACAAAGGCAGGGGAGTGGACTTTGATCTCAGGTCTCTCTGTCTAGGCTATATTCTGAATACTTACTCCAAACCAGCCTTGTGAGCATGGAGTGTGGTCACCTGTCATCCCAGCACGTGGGAAGCTGAGGGAGGGGGATCATGATTCCAGGCCAGCCTGGGCTACATAGAGAGACCCTGTTAAAAAAAAAGAGAGAGGGAGGGAAGAAGGGAGGGAGAGAGAGGAGATACAGGAAAAAGGAAGCAGAGCTGAAGCCGGCTCAGCAGTGCACTGCTCTTGCAGAGAGCAGTTTGGTTCCTGCGCCCACATCATCTGTAACTCCAACTCCACAGGATCCGACGCCCCCTCTGGCCATCTTGGGCATTGCATACACATGCTCAGCCCCACACACAGACACACGTAAAAAATAAAAATTAAAAAAAATNAAAAATCANAGGAAAGATAGGAGGATAGAAGGGAAAGAAAGAGAAGGTGCAAGTTGTTGTGCTGGCTAGGAATGGAGACACTGGCTGCCAGCCAGGACTGGAGTTTCATCCCCAGGATCCACATGGCAGAAAGAGAACCCACTCCTGAGGGACGTCTCTACCCCCCCCATGCTACAACACACACACACACACACACACACACACACACACACACACACACACAAAATAAAATGGAAAAAATATCCTATCTGGAAACAGAGCTATTGGTAAGTAAATCTAAGGAAGTCTTACACAAGCTTTTGCAGAAATAAGGTCTCAACTGGACAACATAAAAATACAGTTTCAAGATGCTCGGCACTGGACATGACCAGAAGAGACAGGAAACTCTTTGCCCCTACTATTTGGAGGAAACATCCAAATAGAAGCCAAAGAGGCTACTTCTCTTTGCCCTGGAGCTCAGGGACAGAACATCCCTCCTGTTCCGTACTTTCAGTTCTGATGAAGGGAGAAAAGCACAAGAGCTGCTTGGGTCTTGTGTGATGGACACAGCCAACGTGAACCATCCTGTGTGCTCAGACCCCATAAGGAAGTTCCCCTCCATAAGCCCATGCAGCCTCCACAAGGCTCAATTTTTCTTGAAAACAGAAAATGCTTCTTTACCCTCATAAGAAAGATGGCTCTTCACAGGGCATTGCGTGTGATAAATGTGGATAATGAAGAAAATATTACACATTTAATTATTTCTATAACTTCCTAATTGAATTTATTAGATTATGAAAAATCCATATACATAGATAGTTTTTGTCTGCCTAATATATAATTAACTAATATTTCCCTCTCTTCCTCAAATACATATTAATGTGTTTGAGGATGGTTACACACAAGAATAAACACATGTATAAAAATAAGATTTTTTTCTTCTCATCACCTTGAGATAAACAAAGGCTTTGTGATGGTTAACTTGAGTGGGTTGAGATCTGTCTAGGAGATCAGTAGGAAGCTGTGCATATGTCTGGGAGAAGCTTTCTAAGGACATATATCAGAAAGGCTCTGTACCATTCAATGGTTTAATGCATGGGGAGATTCAAAATGTGAATAATCATGGGGGAGGAAGGAGCCCATGAGGCTCACCCCTAAATGAGAAGGTACTTGCAGTTGACAGCTACTGGGAGAGGGCAATCCATTCTTCTTGGGGGTGTGGCCCCTGGTAGGCTCCAGTGGACAGGCCCATACCCAGGCATATACGGGCAACACTAATTGGTCCTGGTGGGTTATTAAAATAAATGAAGAAGGCATGAGTCTAGAGGGGTGATGGTGTTAGGACGGTATCCAGGAGGGCTGGAGGAAGGAAATCTAGGTGGGTATGGGTATGACCATAATGTATTGTACACACGTATGAAATTCTCAATGAATAATTAAATTTAAAATTGAATAAATTAATGGGAGATGGTCAAGATTAGAATATGGGTCCTGGCTTGAGGAAGCAGGTCACAGAGGGTGGGTCTTTGAAGGGACTATTCTGTCCTGATTCCTTCTTGTAATTTCTTTCTCTGTTTCTGGAAACCATGATATCAACTGTTCGGCTCTACCATGCCCTCCTACCTTGATGGATAAAACCAACCAACATAAAACCTTCTTCTCTTTGACTGATTCTGCCAGGTATTTGTGGTGTGATGTGATATTAACTAACACACAAGAGACATACAGAGCATCCTCTTGCCTGACTTTACTTGATTCCCTTAAATTCCCTTAAAGTTGTATGCAAAATACAACTTTGGTGCAAAGGGCCAACAAGTTTCGCCTCACCTGCCATCTCCCTCCACGGTTGGCGTCTGAAGCCAGGAGGTGAGAAGGTGCTGGGGCAAGAGTAGATTTCACCAGGTTATTGTCACCAGCTGATGACTGAAGATGAAGGAGGTGAGGGGACAAATAGCTAGGTATTGAAAATACAGGCCCATTGTTGCTAATATTGTCAACCTGAAAGGATCTAGAATCGTCTAGGAGACAAACCTCTGAGCATGTCTGTGAGGGGGGGTTGACTGAGGTGGAAAGACCCATCCTAAACGTAGGTGGTACCACTGCATGGGCTGGGGTCTTTACATGAAAGGAGAAAGCAAGATGAACACTAGTATTTATCTCTTTCTGCTTCCTGACTGAGAAACTAATGTGTCCAGGTGCCGCCTACTCTTACTGCCATGACTTCTCCATAATGACTGTACTTTTCCATTATAGCCAAAATAAATCCTTCCTTCCTTCAGCTCCTTTTGTCAGCTGTTTGGTCAGAACAATGAGAAAAGTAAATAATGGAAGGCCTGGAAGAAAACGCAACAACTAACTACAAGTGACAGGCATTGGGTCTGCNGCTATGTTAAGGGAGAAAGTGGAGGGCTTCAGAGAAGGCAGTTCCATCAACACCACCCATGCAACACTCGGAGGAGTACGTCAGCTTGGTTTTTCTAAATGGCAGCCTTTAGACAGAGTACCAACACCTATCCCTGGAAAGCCCATAGTGGTCAGTGGAAGCCAGGGAAGGGGTGATGTTCACAAAAGGCTATACCACTAACCCTTCCTACAGATGTAAATCTAGGAACTAATTTCAGGCCCAGGGATGTCAGGACACCTTTACCACACTTAGATTAAAACTGCCGCAATGCCATGTTTGGAGAGGATGGTGGTTATAGAGTAACCAACTTCAGCCCACAGTATTTTAAATAAACAGCAGCCACCCCCCATATAGGTAGTACTATTCCATGGACTGGGGTCCCTAACTGCATAAGAAAAGGAGAGAGCAAGCTGAGGACCAGTATGCCCCTCTCTTTGCTTACTGTAGAAGCAGTGCAACCAGTTGCCTCAAGTTCCTGAATTCCTTCACAACAGATAAACCATATTCTTACTGAGTTGTGACCTAACCTTGGCATTTGCTCAACATATTCATCAGATAAAAAAAATAAAATATGGAGCTCCCTGAGCATTCTGAATCTAAAAATCACACTGTTAGGGTGACCCTCAGTGAATCCTCTCAAGAAATACCTCTAAAAGGGATTCTAGCTAGATCACTATTTTTAAAGGAGACACAGGGAATGAAGGTAATTGCCCAAGAATGCAAATTCGATAAACAGCAGAGTCATAACTGACACCAGTGAACTGGCCTTAAAGTCCCAAGTCCTTCACCACTCAGACACACCATTCCNGTTGGACATTTAGATCNTAAAGTCAAGCATAGTGCACCTCACAAAACATACCTGCACGCATGCTCACAAATCAAATCAACATACAGAGCTAAAACAGCAGAGCCCAGCCTAAAGCCTCTGAGGTAGNATGACTCATTTCAAGGGACTTAGGAATTCGGTGTGCGTCTCAAAATTTGCAGGAAGGTGGCAGCTGGTGACTGGGAAGGTTTCTGATGACACTAACTTGGCTTGATTTGGTGGGAGGGGAAAAACCCACACAGTAGACACAAAGGAACTCTAGATGGACTCCAGTGCAGGCAGTGAGGGGGCAGATTGGTGGCAGGTGAAAACGAAGTCCAAAGGAGAGAAACGGTNTGTGCAGGAGAAACACGTAGTCAGCTTCCAGGTGCGGCAGCTTCGATGTTATTGTTTTTCATCTGAGTGTAGAGACACAGCATTTCCCTGCTGCTGGATCACAGAGCACATGCAGGAGAGTAAACATCACAGGATAGCCTTCCCCTTGTAACTCACATCTGTCAACAGCTGGGCTCTACACTGACCAAATGTTGTATGGAGAAAATAGTTCAGAGCACTTCTGGAGTTGCTTTGATGGTGTTCTTCACCGTGAAAAACCAATTTTCAGAAAGCAAACAGGGTGCTTGGCAGAATGTGAAAGGGAGGAAACCGAACACTGTGCTGAAAGATTGTGTTTGCTCTCACTCTTGTGCCCTAGAACCAGGAGAGAAACAGTCCTGGATGTCAGCAAATAATCTTCTCAATTATTAAGAGCGTATGTAGACCAGGATTCCCCACTCCTCCCACTAGTCTCTCTTCATCTCAAATATATCTTCTGATAAGATAAAGTTTGTAGACNTAGAGAACAGGGTATGTTCATATATTTACCATGCATTTGGTGACAAAATATTTAAAATTGTTGCTAATTAAAGGTAAAGTGAAACACTGTTTTCATATGGGCAGACCTGGGGGTGTGTAAGGAAACTCTGGCTTCTGTTTAGGCCATTTGACCAAGCAAGAACTAAGGACATAAGGAAATAGTGGCCAGTAAGCAAACAAAACATACAAAGGGTAATTTTCTTTTCTAATAGATACAATCAGGTCATGCTATTCAATGTCACTTGGGTCAGAAGCTCAGATACTGTGGCTACAGTTAAAAAGAACTTGAATAATTTTAAGATCAACAGAAATATTAGGCAGGAGTGGAGTGTAATCAGAAGCAATGCCAAAATGGGGACAAATGACCTTAAAAGTCTGGAAAGATTTTGTTAGGCTCCTCCCGGTATCACCTCTAACTTAGAAACAGGACTGAGTTTTGAGTGGTAGAGCAGCGGCCCAGCCTTGTCCATCCACCATCTTCAACAGTTTTAAANGCAGACTACATCAACTTAAACATGGGAGAAATGATAGAAGTGCATGTGTGTGTGTGTGTGTGTGTGTGTGTGTGTGTGTGTGTGTGTGCGTGCATGCATGTGTGTGTGTACATGTGTGTGGTGTATGTGTGTGCATATGCGTGTGTGTACATGTGTGTGTGAATGTGTTTTGTGTCTGTATATATGTGTGAGTGTGTGTGTGTGCATTCTTGTGTGTAAGTGAGCATGTTCTTTTGCTATGGCAAGCATGTGGAGGTCAAAGGAGAATCTCAGGTGTCTGCTCCCACTTCTAAGACAGTGTCTTTCACTGTCCCCTGCTGNGTGCACCAGGCTAGCTGGCCTGAGAGTTTCCAGGGATTCTCCTATCTCTGCTTCCCATCTCACCGTAGAACTAGAATTAAGGTTGGTGCCTCCCCCCACACACACACTGTATTCGAGTTTTACATAGCTCTGCGGATTTGAACTCAGACCTTCACACTTTNCTGGCAAATATTTTACCCATTCATCCATATGCCCCAGTCTAGGAATGTCTTTCTTTTGACAGGTGATCTTCTGAGATTTAGATTTTGGCTGAGGAATCTCTGGGAAAATAAATACCATCACTCCCTTGGTGTGTTGGCTATACAAAGATTGAGTTTGCTGATGCTGTCCATAACAGTTGCAGCATGACCAAACATTTCAAAGCCCGGTGATCTAACATATGCCACTTCTCCTTAAATCTGAGTGCCCAGTGATGTGCTCAACCTGGATGTGCAGTTTACCTCAGGTCTGTGGTTCTGCANGTGTGGGGATAGCCTCAGCTGAGATCACCTGGCTCCTGGAAACCATGGGGCATCTCTTCCTGCAAAGACTAATTTCTGTGTATGACAGTTCCAGGAGAGAAAACACAAAAGCAAAGCCTCCTGAGGCCGATCTGAACATTCCACCCCTTCTAAGCCAAGCAAACCTCCCAGCCAGCCCAGAATTTAAAAGATGGAAAGAGCCTGCACATCTCAGGGAAGCATGAGGCAGGCAGAAGGCAGGGATACAGTGATGGGAAAAAGATGGCGGTAAATTTGCACTGGTCTACTTTACGTCATTAATAACAATGATGACTATCCAGTTGGAAATTAAGCCNNAGAACCTACAACACACNAGTTCCTGAATTCCTCTAAGTAANAGTGTGGGTCCAGAGGCCAGGAAAAAAGAGCAGGGAAACGAAATTCTGATTCACTGACATAATCAAACTACTCTCTACACAGCAGGAAGGGAAGGAGGCTGAGTGACATGCCCTGCTCTGGGACTGAGTCACTGACACTGTTCTATCAGCAGGAGGGCTTTCTCCTGGTTGTAAATAAGTGCAAAATTGTCTCAGTACCAATAGCATTTGCTGTTTGCACAAACACCTTCTCACATATTGATCAGATTTGATTTATGTCTATTAAATAATCTCACTTAAAGAATTAACCTATACAATACACCCTGAAACAGAAAATATATCACAGGCACACAATTATCCCAGTCAGCTAAAACTTAACAAGATTTGAAGTAAGACTCACTGCATCACAATTTTCAATTCCCAGAAACAATATTATAGAGTAATCTAGAATAATAAACACCCCCGTGGCACCAGGAAATGTATTAACAGGGACATGTACGAAGGACCAGAAGTATTTTCACNCAGAGGAAAAATAGGTAATTCAAACCCTCACATCCATCCTGAATTAATAAAGAATAATTCAAGATGCATTAGGTAGGTCCTGAAGATATTTAAAGACCTACTTGGTTCAACAGCTGATTTCCACCTAAATTAACTCCAATATTATTTAGACCTTTCCAAACCAAAACAAGATTGNTTTTGTAAACTGAGCTGACATCATAATAGCTTAATAATAAATACATTTACATCTGTCTCTAAAAAGTAATATGTGGAGTGCTTTAATGAAAGTCACCCAATATTATCTTCATTACAACCCATGAGGTGAGCAATATTGTTTCATTTAAAAGTGA